>CM056574.1:169561282-169858782 GCA_029721435.1 Gymnothorax reevesii
CACACACACGCACGCGCACACACACACACACACACACACACACACACACACACATGGATGCGCACAATTCTCTCCTCCAACAATTTTAAAATGATTGTCCATTTTGCTTCTGCTCCGCCTGGAGTCAAGCAGCAAATTGGCCCGTTGGACCTCTCTGAGTCACGTGATTATCAAGTCCCTCTTCTGATCTGCCAGACACCTGCCATCCTTGTTTTTAATCATAAATGTTATTTATTTATTTACTTATTTTCGCTTGGGGTTCCCTCCAGCTGTGTTTTTCAGGCTTGGAGGTGTGGGGTTATATGTGCATGTGAGTTCTCTCTGCAGGAACAGTGTGTGTGTGTGTGTGTGTGTGTGTGTGTTTGTGTGTGTGTGATGTGTGTGTGTGTTGGGGGTTGCACTTGGGCCCCATCTGGTTGGAACCAGAAGTCCCCTGCCAGCATGCAGACCAGTGGCTAAAGCTTGTCCCCAGTCAACAGCTGCCTTCAAAGATACCTGCTGTCTGTCCTCAATTACAGACCCACACACACACACACACACACACACTTTTCCTGCAGAGAGAACCTCATTATTACTCTGATGCAAGAGTCACAGCCAAACCGCCCCCCCCTTCCCCTGGGACCCCTGTCCGCTTCATCTTTGCTCTTGCGACAGTCCCCCGGCTCCTGAGCCGCATTAGAGCAATTCTGATATATTCAGGGAATGCAGGGTGGCCATTGGTAGAATTACCACATGTTGTTTAAATGCAGGCTACTGTTCAATATCATATGATTAATGCTTCTGATTGTTGTTTTCCAGTTCTGTGAAGCACATGCAGTTAGCGTGACATGGGTTTCGCACTGCGTTCACAATCAGGCCGAGCATGTACAGTACATGCTATTTTGCCTGACTAGTGTTGGCCATTCAATCGGATTTCAGCTAAAAAAAAAAGGCTTATACTTGAATTTTGTTTATAGCCATAGATTTACAGTATCAGCCGAGGTCAGTGTGTAAAATGCTTTTACACTTTTTTGAGAGCGCACAGCATCTATGCAGGTGAGGTTTGTGTATACACAGCATCTCCTGCGCTACCCCGATGCAGAACCATTTTTCATGAGCAACGCTGAAGAATTGAACAGCCTTAAAGCTTACACTGTGTTTATTTTAGCATAAGTCCAGCAGTATCACCTGATCAGATATTGTGAGCTTCCCAGAATAGCTGTTAGGGGCCGCAAAGGTCACATGGTATGGTGTGCGTGTTGTTTTTTTCTCTGTCTACGGTCTCCTCTTCTTGTCCTTAATTATAATAATCTTGCACGGCGAGTGGAGCCAATCCGCACGCCCTCTTACTCTATTCCTTGAAGCAGAAGGGACTAAATTGGCCTTGAATGAGCAGTTATTAAATGTGAAATGTAATTTAGCACAATACCTTTGTAGCAAATGAGTTTCTCCGCTCTGAAAAAAGGCAAATCAATGTGATGAAAAAGGGGGATGCATCGAGGCTTGTACTGTGAAGGTGATGCCAATAATGATAACGGTCTCAAGAAGATCCAACACCATCATACAGCGCTGAAAAAACCTTGAAATTGCACTACATGAGTTCCACCTTGGAGTCAATTAAGCCAAAGATGGCTTCCTCTAAAACACGAGGGCCATGCAAGAGGACTATTTTCATTTCACGATGTGGCAGTAGCTCAGTAATAAAGGCACTTGCTGTGAATCTTTCAGCATGTCATTAGTTACCTGTGACTCCACCACCACATCAAGCGGGGAGGTTTGGCTCAGTCAGGGACCTTCAGGTGGAGAGAAAGGCTTGTTCCACGTTGGACTTGTTCTTTCTAGTAGCACTGGTCACCCAGTAAAGTTTTTAATATAACATGCTCATTGGTTGAAGATGGAAAACAGAACTGCGAACATATAGGATTACATTGTCCAAAGAGGGAAAATGTAAAATTCCTATTAAATATATGGCAAATAATATGGCACCAAAATGACTGAGCCAGCTGTTAATGTGGGGTTGGACAGACAGTATACATCATCAATTTCCTTTACAAAGAATGTTAAAATACCAATAAAAAAAGTTATAGTAATATTCTTGGATGTCCAAACGACAAGTTTTTAAACATTTTAGCAAAAGAAAAAGAAATAATAGTGGCAAATTCATTCCTGTCACTCCTAAGACTGTTCTGACTGGGTGTCCCATCTATGGAATTGCGCTTTGTTCTGATTGGGCAGCAAAAAGCCACTGTGTCAATAGAGAGCGATGATATCATAATCCTCCAGCTACTGGCAAGTCCCTAAATATGGATGACTGCATAAGTAGCTAGCTAGCCTTGAACTACACAATGAATATGGGAAGGATACGTCTGCAGGCTAAACGAGCAAGGACGTTACATTCACAGAAGTAAGACATACAGTCACCATAATAGTTTTGCAACACTTGTCCCTCAGTCTCTTTAGTAAAGAATGATATGTAGCTTGTGTCTGTTCGCTTGTAACCGTTAGTGAACAGTCCTTTAACTACAAAACCCAAAACCAGCGAAGTTGGCACATTATGTAAATCGTAGATAAAAACAGAATACAATGATTTGCAAATCCTTTTCAACTTATATTCAATTGAATACACTGCAAAGACAAGATGTTTAATGTTCAAACTGAGAAACTGAAACAAATAATCATTAACTTAGAATTTAAAGGCAGCAACACATTGCAAAAAAGTTGGCACAGGGGCCTTTTTACCACTGTGTTACATCGCCTTTCCTTTTAACGACACTCAGTAAGCGTTTTGGAACTGAGGAGACCAATTTTTGAAGCTTTTCAGGTGGAACTCTTTCCCATTCTTGCTTGTTGTACAGCTTAAGTTGTTCAACAGTCCAGGGTCTCCGTTGTCGTTATTTAGGCTTCATAATGTGCCACACATTTTCAATGGGAGACAGGTCTGGACTACAGGCAGGCCAGTCTAGTACCCGCACTCTTTTACTACGGAGCCATGCTGTTGTAACACGTGCAGAATGTGGCTTGGCATTGTCTTGCTGAAATAAGCAGGGGTGTCCATGAAAAAGACGTTGCTTGGATGGCAACATATGTTGCTCCAAAACCTGTATGTACCTTTCAGCATTAATGGTGCCTTCACATATGTGTAAGTTGCCCATGCCTTGGGCACTAATACACCCCCATACCATCACAGGTGCTGGCTTTTGAACTTTGCGCCTAGAACAGTCAGGATGGTTCTTTTCCTCTTTGGTCTGGAGGACACAACGTCCACAGTTTCCAAAAACAATTTGAAATGTGGACTCGTCAGACCACAGAACACTTTTCCACTTTGCATCAGTCCATCTTAGACGAGCTTGGGCCCAGCGAAGCCGGCTGCGTTTCTGGGTGCTGTTGATAAATGGCTTTCGCTTTGCATTGTAGGGTTTTAACTTGCACTTGCAGATGTAGCGACGAACTATAGTTACTGACAGTGGTTTTCTGAAGTCTTCCTGAGCCCATGTGATGATGTCCTTTACACACTGATGTCGGTTTTTGATGCAGTACCGCCTGAGGGATCGAAGGTCACGGGCATTCAATGTCGGCCTTGTCGCTTATGTGCAGTGATTACTTCAGATTCTCTGAACCTTTTGACGATATTACGGAGCGTAGATGATGAAATCCCCATCCTTGTTTGTGAATGACTGAGCATTTCAGGGAAGCTGCTTTTATATCCAATCATGGCACCCACCTGTTCCCAATTAGCCCGTTCACCTGTGGGATGTTCCAAATAAGTGTTTGATGAGCATTCCTCAACTCTCTCAGTCTTTTTTGCCACTTGTGCCAGCTCTTTTGAAACATGTTGCAGGCATCAAATTCCAAATGAGCTAATATTTGCAAAAAATTACAAAGTTTACCTGTTCGAACATTAAGTAACTTGTCTTTGCAGTGTATTCAATTGAATATAGGTTGAAAAGGATTCGCAAATCATTATATTCTGTTTTTATTTACGATTTACACAACGTGCCAACTTCACTGGTTTTGTATGTTATCTACTCCATTAAAAATGGACTGAATTCCATAGAAACGGTCACACGTTCTATTTGCCCTATCAATGTGTCTCGTACATTGCTCCCAGCTAAACTACCAATGGTTTCTAAATTTACAGTCAATTTAGTAGCTAACTAGGTTTTAGACCACACAATGATTAGAGAAAGGTTATGGCTGCAAGCCAGCTTTGTAAGTTAGTAGCACTTCAGCTAGTTAGCTAATAGTTTCATCAACAAACAAGCCATACGCATTTAAACAAGTTTACACTTTGGACTCAGTTTGAATATTTACAGGAATTGGAAACACTCACATTGCTAGGTATGTCCCCTTTATTGAAGAATAAAGATTGTTTAGACTTGCCCTATATTGATTAACGATGCAAATTTTAAACGCTCTTTTGAAGTTCTCTCTTTGACTACAGCAAAGCACTTTTGTCCTGAATAACAGTTTGTCACGTTCAAGTGTTGGAATCGCGTTTTGACGTCTCTGTTCATGACCAATGTTCCCTCTCTCCACTGTTTCTCCTCCATGTTCCCTCCCTCCTTCTCGGATTGAGGGGGAGGGAGGGCACGTGGATCAGCCCCTGACTCCTCGCTCGCTGGAGGTACCTGGAAGAGGAAGGCTATACATTGTTTTCATCTCTGGTTTTTGGGGGAAATGAAAAATAGAACAGCACTCCGGGGCCAGACGGTTGCGAAACGTCGACGTGACCCGTGCAAACTTGTTTTTCTTTCCTTCCTTTCATCCTGATCTCGGGCTGTGATGAACAGCTTCAGTGTTGAGACCAGACGTGCAGCGGAGCTGGAATGAACCCGGCGGGATTACCCATGATCCTCTCTGCTTTCGCGGCGCCGTGTGTTTCGGCATATTGTTTGTTCGATTGCTCGCTCTGTTGGTTGCTTGGCAGTAGCAGAAGACCTGCAATTTTGACTCTGCATTTTTTTTCTCTGCGTTTAGGAATGGTGCTCCACAGGGTTTAGACATTTCAGGGTAATTGCATCTCACCTCCTCAGAAACTCCTAACAAAATTGTTTGTTTTTTACACCCTGAATAGCACTAGAATGAAGTGGCTAAATGCAATCATTATTGGTCATTATTGCTTCTTTGCCAACAGTGAACAGTCCACTTTCTATTCACGTCATGTTTTTTTTTTTTCTCTTTCCTTTGCATTCT
The DNA here is from genome assembly GCA_029721435.1 of Gymnothorax reevesii. NCBI lineage: Eukaryota > Metazoa > Chordata > Actinopteri > Anguilliformes > Muraenidae > Gymnothorax > Gymnothorax reevesii. The sequence goes on from CM056574.1 coordinate 169,566,455, forward strand.
GTTCTCACTTGAAACGCAGTTAAAATGTGAGGCTACAGCATCCCAGGAGAAAATATTCACTATATTTCAATAATTTTCCCTGAATTTGTTTTTTTTTTCTCAGTTTGTGAACCCAGTGAACTGGAATTATCCCCTGTCCGATGGCCTGTGCCACTAAATGCAAAGAATGTTCATATTAGGAAAAAAAAAACAGCTTGTTGGTCATATGAAATCTTCCCTGCAACATATACGCCGTTTGACATGATAACAAGTTTAAACTAGAATGTGTTTTTACTTGTAAAAACAGATGTCTCCCCCCTCCCTGCCTAACCCACCGGACGGACAGACAGACAGACAGGCACAGTCCAAAAGGCAGCACTTCAGGACCTGAGTAGTAAGTATGCAAAGTTTCGTTTAGTTCATGCAAACAATTTTGGAGTTACGCTCCGGAAACAAAGTGGTAACGCGAAGACAAATTTGAGCGGGAACCAGGCCTAAAACAATATGTCTCCCCTCTCCCTCTGGGGGGCAGACATAACACTGGAAAGTTGGGTTGATTCACTGACCACCAATATAACCCCCCCCCGCCCCACCCCCAACATTGGTAAGTTTTCTTTTTTTTTTTTAATCAATTCAGAGTTACCTTTAGAGATTATATTTCTTAACTTCAGATCAGAAAGCTCTGAGTGTTACTTCAGGGAGAAGCCATTCCATGAAATACCCTTATTATCGAGCTCAGAGCTTTTCCATTAGTGAACAGACTAATAGAGAATCTTGTTGAAGAAAGCCATTTTGTCAAGAGGACCGCTCATTGATCTCTTCGGACACTTTCATCTTCCAACAGAGGGTGATTGCACCTCCATTTTCTCTTAATACATGAATATTGAGGGTAATATAAAACCAGAATGAGGCGCACAATTATTATTCCTCCCTCAAGAATGTAGGTTTTTCTAATTCTGCAGTTAGCATCGCCTGACAGAATAGGTCCACACTGCTTATTAGAGGTTAGCGATGTCGGATCATCGACGAAATCTCCATCAAAGGCGAAAATGCGACGGATTGCGGGGCCTGATTGCGGGAAATGAAGCGTGACTTCATTTTCTCAACAAATGCATTATTTCCACTCTTCTGCAGTCTGACTACCTCACGCTCTCTCCGTTAATTTACCGAGCGCTGATGTGGCACTGGTACAATTCCGAAATAATGTTTTCTTAATATGTGTTAGGAGGCAGTGGGATTCAGGGTAATTGGGTTTTTATTTTTTAAAACAAAAATGAAGCTGATTAAATGAGAGATATGAGACGACGTCCTCGGGGGGTAAGAACCTGCTCTTCACTGCACATTTACTGAAGTTTCACCAGCATAAAAATCAGTGTCAAGGTTTACACTGGATGTAGAGCTTTTGCTTTCAAACTATGTTGAAAATAACCAATCACGTCCCGGAACAGCTTTATATTTGCACATATGACTACATATATGAGACTGATAAATTTAAAATCAAGATGTGCTGTCAGAATTGTGTTGGGGTCAGCATGATTCTCACCTTTAAACGTATAATCACCTGTTCTTCAAAACTTTTCTTGATTGGCGATTAAACAATCGATTGGTTCGATAGCGGAGAATAATCTGATAAATGGGCGATTTGCATTACGTATAAGAGGGTCATTAAACAGCATAAAAATGTGTTTGCAAGGCTTGAAAATCAGAAAGGTGAATGTATATGAATGATTCAATGGGTGTAATAACACCAACTTTGAAATTAAAAATTCTATTAAAAAACTAATTTTTATCACTCTGCCATGATCTTTGAAGGAAAACAAATACGACTATGGGGGACTGAATTCAGAAATATTTTAGATTTTGTTTCCACTTAAATATTCAGATGAATTTCAGCCTTGTTGCCTCTTTGTCATTATCATATCTTAACAATTAAGGGCAACATACTGGTATTTAATTAATTTAGTAAATTGATTGCGTGATTTTCAATCTGGAAAGTGCTCTGGAAGAGTTTGAGAGTAATCCTGCCATAAAGGTGAAGTTGCTGCCTATCCATACGGCACATCTCCAACCAAAAATATAAAATTACTAGCTAGATGTCGTAATTTTTTCCATCCGTTTACCGAGCCCTGGAAGACTGTGAAACCCTTCAGAATTTTTCTCACCACAGTGTTTGGGGACAAGGACAGCAAGGCTCCACTGATGACAGTATGATGGATGGGATGGACGGTCTCTCAGGGCTGGGCTGTTGGCAGGTCCTGCCGGAGCGATGGTGATGGTGATCCGTGTTCGAGGGAATGCACTGACCAGCCGACCATCAGCTCATGCAGCCCGACCCCCTGCTCTAGTAATTTAGCACCGACTGTCTGGCAGATCAAATATGGCAGATGGAGTCTGTTTCATTATTACCCAGCATGTGTTCATATGCTATGCATATAACACGCATACTACATATATGCACATACACTCCTGCTCTATCTCTCACATAGTACTGACTCTCAGTCTGCCCATCTCTCATACACACACACACACACACACACACTCACACACTCACATAGACACACACAAACGCATACTGTCTCACTCTGTTTTTCCTCATCTCACACATTTGCGTGCACACACAAACACACACACCTTGTTATTGCGGCTCAGGGAGCAACAGTGCATGCCTTTTAGTCATTTCACCATCAAAGATGGAGAGAAGTAATGTGCTGTGCTGCGGGGAAGCAAAGTCTATCTCTGCTAACGTGTCATCTTGACTTACTGTGACACTGTAGCGGACTGGCCTGGACTTGTCATTCTCGGCATGGCGTTCCTATCTGTCACAAACCTCACGTCGAAAAGCCCATCTCCTCCAATCTCTCGTCCCTTCCTCTGATTCTGCTTCTTCTGTTGTTGAAACGTGGTTACCAGGATGCGACGGCGCTCGCTGTCTTTACAAAACTGGGAGAATAGGAGGAGTACACATGCGATAAGGTGGCATAATGGAGCACTTTTTAATGGCGGTTGTTAGCGGTGAATTAGCACAGACGAAGCGACGAGGCTGCCTTGATGGCTTGGGGGGGGGGGGGGCAGGGCTGAGGTGATTTGCAGTGTCAGTAATCCTTGTGCATTTATCAGTCTCCCTCGTAACCTTCATGGAGTGTAAATTCATTTGCAGCTCAGAGGTTTTTTTGTGCTGCTGTTAATGGGATTTTCATGAGCCAAGAACTGGCATAATCTAAGCTGCATCACACTCAACGCCCGCCGTGGAATCAAACAGGTGTGAGCTGGTCTGACTCGATGCCGTTCTCTGAGGTGAGGGCTCGGAATAGACACACTGAAATTCGTATCGACTCTGAGAAAATCAGGAAGTGCGCCTGATGCATCTGGCTCGCTCAAGGTGTCAATCAATATAGGCTTCACCCCTTTCCTGCGGAAATTGGCACCAATTACCTCCTAATACAGCTAAGGAAGTGCACCACTTTATTATGTCTCGGTCTATAGGTCAGCCTGCCTGCGCGGTGCCCAATAGGGAGCCAAATTCAGTACATCTCAATGAAGGAAGAGCAAGAGGCCAGGTTTTTATTCACATTTTGATCTTTTCATCGACAGTGGTGATGCCATTATAAAGCTATCTGAAAGGAGAGCGACCCAATACGCCCGCCCTTATCTGTGTTCGAGTTTTGACATTTTTGTTTGGCTCTGGAGAATGAGCACACTTTTTAAAGCTGTTGTACCTGTACGGAGATAAAAATACATGCTTTCTGGAGTGAATCGCTCCACTTCACTTCAGTTAATTCCGTGCATCACGCCAAATTAATCTGGCATGCGGAAACTCAAACGACAATCTTGGTTATAAGCGCTCTATTGTCCATTTATTAGATGACTTCATCTTGAACTGTCGGCTCTAGACTCTCAGGTCTGGTACTGTACTTCATTTTATAGGAGCAATAATTTCCACAGGCTTTTTATTTATTTGTTAATTTATTTTCGGGGGAAGGTGAGAATACTGCCAAACATTCAGCACTGTTTAACGGTCTGTGCCTCCACGACGGGCATTATTACCGTGAGCTCTGGAGAGGGAACCGAAAACACTGGTGACGAGGAAATGGCCAAGCTAATCTGTGTTGTGTGTTAATTAGTGAATGACAGTGTAAAGGGGATCATTACACCGACTGTTTGTGACAGATCAGCAGACTCACTTACTCAGCGTGTCTCTGTCTCCTCAGATACATCATTACCGCCCGTTTAACCGCAATAATGCCAGGTTGGGTGCGTCTTCTGCACCTGAATGTTTGATTCTGGGCAGTATTCTCACGCAGTGCAGTTATACAAAGGCATTGCATACACAACAGCTTCAATGTTTTCTCAGCCACGCTGAAAAAGTTGAGACTTTGGATCAAAGTCAAAAAAAGAATTGCGTCAACTTGTTACAGCTAATTTTTTTGTTTTTCATAATTGACAATTTTTTTGCAAAGGTAATTTTTTTCAGTTGAGAAAAACTAAAAGAATTAGCTGTAACAAGTTGACGCAATTTTTTTACTTTGATCCAAAGTGTAAATTTCTTCAGTGCACATTCTTTTATTTGAAGCCTTTATTTTCTACTTTGGTAATTTATCTACTTTTTCGGCATGGATGAGCTATGGTGCACTTTCTCGATTGACTGGCACAGTTTTCTGAGTAGGAGCTATTTTGCGCACCGTTGAGAATTTCATAATTGCGCAGTTTACTCACTAAGAGGATTAAGGCTGCAGTAAGTGAAATGAGTGTAAACCTGAGATTGTTCTTCCAAACAACCCTTTTCTTTTTCACTCCATGCAGCATTTTCATTGTCGATGGTTTGTTGCTCTCAATGAGTGATTACGATAATCTTTTCACGCGTTCACACATGAGTAGATCAGTCTTAGAAGGCTGCTGGTGGTGGAAATTGGGGAATGTTTTGATTTGTCTTTCTCTCCGCCAGCCCGATAAGCAATATGTCTGCTTTGGAGCTCGATATAAGGTGTGAGCTTTTTTTTTTGCCGGGCTGATGAATGGGGCCATTTGGCGGTCACAATGGGGGTCTTGGGAATGGAGAGGGGTTTGGTTCTGATTGGACACTTCTGAACCATTAGATCAAGTTAATGTGTTGTGGCTAAGTGTAATCATGTGGTCCAATGCCAAACGCAGAGACACACCTCAAATTATCTCGTCCTTTGTGTGCGGGGAGTTCGCTCCGTACCATCGATGCTTCGGTAAAACATTCTCGAGTTGCCGAATTCTGCAGCTGTCCTATTTAACATGGCTCCTGTAGCGGCGAGAAGAGGGTGCTTGAAAAGATAAGTGCCGTAAATTAAACAATTGCCGCATTTCAGCAACACGGCTAATGCTCGCAGTAAATTATTTATTTTCCCTTTATACACCTGCGTGAGTGACAGTTTGAGCATTTTCATATGTGAGTCAGAGAGGAAAAAGAGAGAAGAGGTACTGAATGCTTTTTTCATCTCTCTCAGAGGAAAGTAAATTCACTCCCTCTCACGGGCGCAGAGCTATCCAGCAGAATACAGAATGAGCCCCGAACCGATACAGACCCAACCTGAATCGTCGCAGACCCTTTTGGAACTTTTCTCATCTCAAGTGATCGATTTCCCAGTCATGCTTTTAATATCTCTGAATTAATAGCTGACGGTAGTCCTGTGTTGTTCTTGAGGCTTTTTTCTTCTTCTTCTATCATTATTAAATTACTATTATTGCAGAGGTGTGATTTATTTATGTGTTCGGTAAAAACAAACAAAAAAATATGTACAGTAGCCCATCATATCTCATAACATATCTATGGAGCTTTATTAACCTTGAAAAAAAAAAAATAAATAAATAAATGTGATGGACTGTATGCATTATGTTACATGTTAAATAAATTACGGTGTGACAACACATTTAAATGTGACAAAAACAGAATGGCACAATTTGAGCAATTATGTAGTATCCCTTAAGAAAATATTCTATAGTTATTTCTTAGTAACACTGTAGTTTTTTTGGCATAATAATAGTATTACTATAGTTTGCGTAGTATAACTTGAGTAGTACTACAGCCATCACATTATAATGATAGTAATACCGTCAACAGTACCATGATATTACTAGAGTCCATGCAACTGTACTGCTGTAGTTTAAATTACTATAGTATCACTATAGTAATACTACACTATGGTGGTGAAAATACCATCCATTTACTATAGGATAACTATTGCTTGGAACTATACTAATGTTACATTAGGGATTTGAGTGAATGTAGAATATTGAATGGTGAATCGTTTGAACATTTGTGTCTTATATCTGTCTCCATCTGTTTTTTCCTCTCCTTTATTTGCTCCAAGCGTGAGATTGTGAGGTGAAAAGGGAACGTAACTCCCTGGTTTATTTTTTAATCTATCGGCCCCGTTGAAAACAAAAACTGGATTGAACAACCAGACTTATATTTCTCAATTAAATAGCTGAGGGGAAAGAAAAAAAAATAACAAAAACAGAGAAAAAAAAACTTAATTAAGCAGCCATGACATGAAAGATAAATACTCAGCACTTCCAGCACTCAAGAAGTGAAATTAAACTGTTTCACTCAGAAAATCCCATTTGGGCCATTTATATCTACTGCTGGTGAAAAAGCTCCAAAAGCAACAAGGCTGTGCTTCTGAGGGCCCTGGGATGATTGTTTGAATGGTGGAAGTGTTTCCGTGCGGCATAGTGTTATGTCCCACGAAAAATAAAGAATTTTGGCTCCCCAAGTATCGATGAGCTTTTTATACGACAGCTGCTTACCTGTGCCGTACCTTCATCTTTCAGCTGGGCGCATATTTTTGAGATGCTTTAGAAAAATTCAATTATGTGCCTGTATTGATTGTTGTCTGATTTCTCAGAGCCGATTGGTCAGTCTCCAGATGTGGCATTGATGACTGATAATGCTCATTTCGTCCCCGAGCTCAAATTATCCTCAAGGTCACGAGCTGTAGAAAATCAACCCCTTCTCAGAATAATGATTTATTTGCCTTTTTGAATGGGCATTTGAACCTCAAGTTTGTGTTGATAGTTGCTTCAGTAACAGAAGGAAGCTTTTCACCGTTTTCCATGACCAACAGTCTCCTAGAGACACGCTCGGGCGCTCCTACACGCACACTCAAAAGCACATGGTCATATGCAAATTGCCCTGAGAAAAAAAAACCTTCATATTCTTCAGAGACAATTTCATGACCAAAATGTAAGTCTTTTTACCAGGCATTTTACAGTATTTCATGGTTTTTTTTTTTTTTTTGATTTTTTCTTTAAAAGATCTGACAATTTTCTCTGGTCTTTCAAGTAAAGAAGCAGGAGAGGGAATCCAGCGCCTGCATATGTTATCACTACCTGGGGAAAAAATAAGATGGTGCCTCTTCGGTTCTGTGTCATGAAATAAGTATGTGTGTGCGCACATGCACGACTCTCTATCCCAAAGGGACTTCCTTATGTGAGATGCAGGTTCAGGATATGACATCAGCACGAAGACGTGCTGCTCTGTGAGAAACGGTGAGCCCCGAGGCAGCCGTCGGCACACGACAGAAGAGGCTTTGCAGGTGCGTGCTCCGGCCTTCTCGGAGGCTTCCCTGCTTACTGTGGGGTCGAAGGTCGCTGGCTTCTCCGCGGAGAATGAGAGGCCGCGTAGGACCTTGCGGTCCCAGGCCTGTGGCATCCTGACCGAATCAATATCCCAGCCCCGAGCTGCAATACGACTGCCGAAGCCAGTCCGCATCGATCCGCTCGCTGCTGCTTTAAACTTTTGAAGAAGTCGAGCCGAGGGGAGGAGGGTAGATTCTGTTACTGATTAAGATGGAAGGGAAAAAGCTTGTGTTGCATTTTTACGTTGTTGGGCGTACTGCTTGGTGTGACGATGATTACCTGTCTTTCCATTCAGTTTCCACTGACCTAGTGTGTGCGTGCATGTGCGCGTTTGTGTGAGTGTGTGTGTGTATATGTGCAAATGTGGGTGTGTGTGTATATGTGCCTATGTGGGTGTGTGTGCGTGCTTTCATGTGTATGAGTGTATATGCACTGTAAATCCTGTGTATGTATATACTGGATGTTGGATTTATTTATATATTTTTGTAAGTGTACTGCTATTGGAATTTGCACCTCCAGGGTTTGGTCTATAGCACATGCGTAATTGCCTCATGAAACAGACTCACATGCGACTGGATCAGCAACGTGGCTGTCTGAGGTTTCACTGTTTCAGGAACCAAAGGGATTCGACAGCTTACCTTTCCCTAGCGCGGCTATTAGCCTCTTCCACTGAACTATTCTCATTAGAGTCACGTTTCATACCTTTGATCTTCCTGTGTGAACGTTTCTCTTCGGAGACAGACCAGCTCAAGCTTCGGTAGCATAATTATCCCTGACTCTCCAAAAAAAAAAAAAAAGCGAAAAAGAGACTGACAAAACTGTCAGATGAGAAGGAGAGATGAAAAAGTGACCTTTCACAAAAGTTCCGAATAAGCTTCAGATAGATCAACTGAACCAAGGTTATAACAATGAAACGAGCTGAAGGGCGGAAGGCATCCGTGAAAACTGTTCGGTCCACTTTAAAGTTTCTGACAGGCATTTGACAGGACGGCTGCAGCAAAGTCTTCGGAGCTCTGGGTCCTCACGTCCAAACGGGGCATTTCTTCTCACAAGGGATAGCTACATCCAAATTCTCAATAACTGCCGGCCTTTTTACTCTCCTCTCCACTTCTTGACCACCCATGAAAACTTTACATGGGTGACGGAAACGTTGCTGGACGATTATAAAGGTGCCTTGGCTCATGCTAAAGAAAAATCTTTTCTTCATCACATCATGAGCTTGACGGTGAAGACAGCCTCCGCAATTTGTTGGGAAACATTGGGACACAAATTATGTATCCAGTCACTCCAGCTGCAAATGATTGTGGTCCATCTTTGGCCCGTCCTTTCTTCCATGTTGTTCTTACTTTGTTTTTTTGCTGGAACAAAAGCAATAAGGGAGCTAATTGCCTCCAAAGCTTCATAATGTGGACAATAAGGACCCTTCTTATCATGGCAACCAGCCAAACTATTTCTGCTTAATGTCATTTAGTGAGGAAGGCTCCTTGCTCTTTAGGACATTCAGGAGCTCCCAATGAGTTTGACAATGCACTTTTCTGTTCTGATGGAAAGTAAGGTCTTGTCGCTATGATATGGCTTTTGGACTCTTTTAATGACGAGTGTTGACATTTCTTTCATTCCTGCACTCATTCATAGGCATCTGTTTGTATAATTAAATAATGGGTAACATCATTTGGTCCCAGCACAGGTCCCATTCCTTAACCTGAGTTTATTCATGTATGGTTTTGGAAAGCTTGTAAGCTGTGGACTGCAAAGGCCAGATTGTGTCAAAAAGACTCTTCTGTTGCTGTCTTGCAAACTAAAGTATGAGGTGAGCCATTGATGAAAGTACATTTATTATTTTGTTTTTCTTTGTCTGTGGAGATGATTACTGAATCTTTAACAGTGTATGTGTTTTAACTCGCTCGTGATATGTGAGTTCATGTAATTTTATTCTGTCAAATATATTCGATCAAAAAATCTGGTTTGCTGGAAGAAATCTCAGAATTTAAATAAAATTGCTGTGGTTTTCATATTTATGCTGAAAACTAGCTGAGTGACTGTAATGGTGGTGATTTTCGTGACAAGTCTACTCGCTGCAAATATGAATGGTATGTCACTCCCAGCTGCATCAGACGCACTTGAAAGAAAAAAGATCTTTTTCTTAAAGCTGTGTTATTTCTTTTTATTTTACTTATTCAACAGCTCACAAAGAGAAACTCTCATGAGGAAGCATGTCCGTCTCTTCAGATAGATTATTTCATTTTGTTAAAATCATTTTGATTTATGTATTTGTTATTTTGAGAGTCTTGGAGCAATATTCCATTGAAAATGCATAATTTATTAAATACACAAGAGACCTGGCACCTGTTTTTACTGCTTATTTGAGAAACTGAGCAAAATTTAAAGGATTCGGTGAAATGAACTAATGGGATAGCTCAAGAATGCAATAAGAAGTATGAATATGCAGTTGATCAAGAGAAGTTTGTATAACTTGCCTCAACGGCTCTCTAAGGAATGAATAGGCTGTTCTGCCCCTTAAAGTTGATTCATGCATGCATAATTTGAAATTTAGCTCAAATCACCCAGTTCATCATGCGGATTGTTGATGCATATAGCACATTATTATCCAGTGAAGATTCGATTACATCACAGCCGTCTGTTTTGTGTCTGGATTTGTGCTGTGGCTGTTGACAGTGCTTTCAAATGAGCAATGAAAATGTCCTTTCTTCCGTCGAGAGGCTCTGACGTGAGCAGTAACGAATGGTCAGAGAGAGAGAGAAGGCGTGAGAGAGGACGGGGCAGTGTTTGGGTTCCTCTCCCTGGGGTTCGGTGCGATTCGGAGCTGAGGAGGAGGAGAGGAGCGAGGGAATGAGAGGAGAGATGAGGATCTGGGAGGTCAGAGAACCACATCTCTCCCCTGACTCCGCCTGGGCAGCAGTGCTCACTTCAGTCTCTGTGTCTCCACTGACCTCTGACCTCCTGGGGAGCCGGCTCAGAGATAGAGGCAAAATGAGGAGAGCTGAGCAGAAAAAAGGTGTGTGTGTGTCTGTGTGTGTGTGTGTGTGTGTGTGTGATAGAGAGACAGCGAGAGAGACAGAGAGTGAATCTGTGTGTATTTGTGTGTGTGAGTGAGAGACAGAGAATGTGTGTGTGTGTGTGTGTGTGTCTAGCGAGAGATAGAGCATGTGCATATGTGTACGAGAAACAGAGAGGTGTGTGTGTATTTGCAGGAGGGTCAAGTATGAGAGCGTATGAATGAGGGAGAGGTTGGTGTGTAAGTGGGTCCATGCTCAGTTTCTGCAGAGAAGCACATCTCTATGATTTTCTTTAGTTTATGAATGATACAGTGAGACCATGGATTCTGAGACTAATTCATTTGTATCGGTGTAGCGGAAGGCTGATCTGTATTGGCAGGAGCCAGTAGCCGTGGGGAGGTAAAGGTCACCTGTAAGCCCAGCGCCTGCAGGCTCAGCTCAGAGCTCCCAGCCTCCAAAGCCTATTAAAGCTAAAATACAGCTCTGCTGGGCTCTTCATTCCGCTGCTTCTGTCGAGGAACCAGGAGAATTTCAATGACTCCTGTGGAATAAACCTGAGGCTGGAGGTGTCACATACCTGCTGCAGTCTTACGCAAATATCACCTCTCAGTCCAGTCTCACAGGGGGCGAAATTACACATACACACACACACACACGCGCGCGCGCGCCCACAAACCCCCATACGCACACACACAGACTACCACACACACTTTTCTCTCTAAAAATGTGACACACAAACACCTAAAGCTGATGTACACGCATCACACACTCATGCACGTGCACAAACCATATATGTGCACATGCACATGGTATGGACACGCTAAGAAACACACAATCTCTCTTGTTTGACGTGTAGCCTGAGGGAGAATGATGACAAATGTCTGCCATCTTTCTCCCCACAAACAATTCCGTTCCTCCTGTTTCATTACATATTCTCTCTCCCTCGAGGGGGCATTCACCGATATCGAACTATTCAGATAATGTGATAATGGTGATTTATGAATACGTGCCTGTCACAGTAGTTAAAAATAGTGCGGTAAACATCTTCTCACCTTCTCTTGCTCTCTACGTGAACATTTCCGGCTCACGAGCCAGTCGCATGTCTTCAAGACAACAATCCACCAGCTGTTGACGGCGTCCATTTTGGAAACGATACATTTTCTCTCTCTGTTGAGTGCGCAGTGGGTTCAGAGTGGAGTGTGTTCTTCATTGATTTTGATTGCGGGGCTATAGGCTGGTCGGTTTGTCAGCTCTGTTCACGGCCTTATCGCTGGAAGATGAGGGGAGAACCCGATGGAAAGGCAATTACAATTCTCCCAATCCTGTTTTATATTCCACCAGCCGTGACTCTACTGTGCTGTTGGTCTCTCCATCCCAAGAAAACTGATCACAGGTTTGTCATCCCACTGATTTTGAGTTTCTCGTACTTTGAGACTGAGGCTGAGACGGGTGGAATCGGGAACAAAAGGAACAATTGTGATTTTTAACATCAGCGACGCGAAGAAATTGCGTGTTTAAGCCTGAAGGGAAGTGTTTGTTCATGTACTGCGTTTCTTTGCATAACAGCAGAGTACAGCTTAGCCCTGTAGCTTGTCCTGGGGCACAGCTCCTTAGGAAAAGAGGGATTTCTCATTTGAATACGGCCGCGGTGCTGTTGTTGCATTGTGACAGTATCTTTGCACAGCCCGCTGCCAGGTAAGCCATTATCTGGTTGGGCTCTGCAGTGCCGTGACACAGGAGTGACCGTCGTCTTGTGGAGGCCCGGTCAGAGTATCAAATTAATGTGCAGTCCACTGTTGACATGACATCGTCATCAAAGTCGGCCACTTATAGCATTTTTCCATAGACTTTTCACACACTGACAGCTACATTTCCCAAGATTATGATGATATTTCGGGCTCATATTTGAGTGTGTAACTACCAACTTTTCCCTGAACAAATCCATCTTTAACTCCAAGTAGTGACGTGAGCGAAATGTTGAAAAGACAGAAATTTTGAATGGTGCTCGATAGAACTGACGTGGAAGTCCACTTTCGTTTATCGCACTTTGAATCTGCACAGGTAGGCGAAACGGTCCTAATGTTTTGGACATTTTACTTGTTGCCTGAAAATCTCACTTTTATTTCCTACTCTCCCCTTAGTAAGAAAGATATCCTGCTGTATAAAGCTGCACACATCAGTCTGTGTGTGTGTGCGCGTGCGTGTGTGTGCGTGTGTGTGTGTGTGCTAAACACTTGTACTGCTGTCTATGTATTGAGACATAATCTTTGTCTGTCCTCATAACCACGAGTATAAAGTGTATACTACTATGTAAGTACATTCACAAGCATAAGGATAATAGTATGACCGACCCAGGGTCTGCTCACAAATATACAGTGCAGTAGAGCATGAGTGTGTGCAACTTCCCCCATTACTAACTGAGCATTCAGGACATCAGTAGCACTCTCCACAGTGTCTTCAACACAGCCTGTAAAATGGTTCATATTTGTGCACTGGCTCCGGACCCAAACGAGTGATAAAAACCTCATTATAAACCACTTATGGGCCTGCTATTACTGGAAGCGGCAGATACAGAAAACAGAGTGGACATCCATTTATTCTGTTAATTCAAGAGTCTTATTCCATGACCTATATTGACAAGAACAGCAATGCAAATATATAAAACAAATATCAGGCCATTTGTTATTCAACTGCTTGTTGAAACGCTGTAATGGCATGGCGATATGCTGCTTTGTTTGCTGGGAATGTGTCCCTGAAAGCCTGGCAGAAGTTTTCTCATTTCCCCAGAATTATACAGTCTCTCGTGGGCTGAAATTTCTCACTGCTTCTCTGTTAATGAGTAAACAGAAGGTTAGATTGAAGTTCTATTGATGCCTTCAGGCAGCTGAATTACCATCGAGCATCACGCTGGCCACATTTCCGCTGAATTTATGACTATTTTCTACTCTGTGTACTTTCTGCGCTGTGTGTTCAAAGTTTGTGTGAGCAGAACTCTTTGTAATTTCAGGTGATACTCAACAGCAAAAATGCTCAGATGTCATCTTTATTTGATAATACCTTACAATAAGGGCACATTTATTAACATTAGCTAATGCAGTAAGGAGTATTAATTATCAGTCAATTAACAGTAAACTGATGGGTCTACTAATGATTTACTAATGGTGTTCATGTTAACTAAGGAATTAATTTATACATTATTGAATAGCTTGAGCTGTTACTTTAGGGACACTTAAGGGATGTTTTCAACTTCATAATAAGTACGTCAAAGAGTATTAATATATGATAAGTTCAGGTTAACTAATGCTTATTTAGCTCTCTTGTGCATTAGTTAACTATTAATTAATTGGTAGTTAATGCTTATTTCTGCATTAACTGATGTACCCCCATTGTAGAGTGTTATTTTTATTATTATCTTAATTAAAACTAGGAGAGGTACTTGTACAGGGAGTCATCCTCAGTTCCCGCTTGTTCCTGGGACCTTTTGCCTCCTGTCTGTCCTTCAGGCAGTGATACTCATTTGAAATTGTATTCAGATCTGGCGATTGACAGACCCATTTTAACAAAGATAGGCATGCTAAATATGGTAATATGCCCACATGGCAGCCTTGTCGAGGACATGTAATTTGACGAAAAATTGACCAATCATCACCAAAATTTATAGGGATCCTCGTCTTATTACCACTGACCACAAAAAAAAGAGAAGAATCCGACGAAAATTGTTGTTTATAGAGTGAAAACAATAAATTGTGGATGGAATGACGGACAGACCGACGGAAAGACCGACGGATGGACGGGGTGATCGCAATATAGGCCCATCCGGTGGAGTGGGCGTGTAAAAATGTGCCAGTGTCCAATGATTTATGGTGCTGAGAGTATGTGTCGTGTTCTTGTTCAGCTCTCACGCTCTGACCTTGGGGAAGCTTCTCGGGAAAGGCTTGTCTCAGCAAGTCCTCCCACTTTCTCAGCTTCTGTCTTTCAGACACACTGTTTTCCTCTTTATCATCTCTCTCTCTCTCTCTCGCTCTTTTTTCACTACATTTTCAATTTTCCTCTCTGCTTCCTTCTTTCTCACCCATTTTCACCCCTTCAGTTCGCATTTCCTCTCTCTTAATGTGGGTGTCTGAACTACACTGAGCGTGACCTTTACTGACAAATACTCAACTGAACTCAGCAGAAAATGAATACAGCCCATCTGTACTCTTTAGTAGTCGTGCCCAAAGTCAGTGACTGTGAACGCTGTGATAATGCGAAAAAATACGTTTATTGCGTGCTAATACCATATGCCGGCTACACGCCATGCGTCAACTTCAAGATGTAGACTCTTTGCTTCACCCTATCTTTAACAACTGATGTCTCATCCTCTATTGTGTTGGCGGTTCATACGCCTTGGTTGGCAGTACGGAGCAATGAGTCGGCATTTTGAAGCGAGCTGTGAAAGAGAGCTTCAGCAACTGCCAGCTGCATTGTGTTGTCAGAGAATATGGGATCGTTGTTGCGGGTTGGATTAGACACGCACGTGTGTGTGTGTGTGCTCGCGTATTAACACTCGCAGACTAACATACAAACGCAGGCACGAGTCCCTCTTCAGCGTGTCACTCAAACCTTTCATTTGTTTTGACAAGCATCAGTTCCCCTTTCGGCTCATCATCCCATGAGAAAAGGCATTTTTCGGGCGGTACTTAAAACACTAGGGACCGTGGCGGCTAATTGTTGCAGCAATGACTGTGGTTTAAAATTTTATGTTTACTGTATAGCTGGCCAGCATGCATAATGAATTTAAACTATCTTTTCCCTAACTTGAGAAATTTTTTTTTATTTTTGAACAGGTAGCTGGAGCTTATTTGTTGATGTCAAGTGGAATTATACAAGAAAAGAGCACTTGGGACTGCAGTAGATTGTTCCTGCTCTTGCTCAAGTACTGAGAGCCTTCAGGACATTGGACAGCTCCTGTCTTGCCGATGAGTCTGCGCTGCTGAGTGTGATCCATGATTTGATCAGTGATCAGTGATGTTTGTTGCCAACACTGGATTATAAATGCACAGTCTGTTTGGGGGGAAATATATCGCTCAGCTCAGCTCCAGCCTCATCTGTCGTCCTCAAAGCCGGCAGCCAACAGCCAGAAAAGGTAGAGAATTAATCCCCTTGATGGACAATAAAGTGTGTGTCCTTCTGTGTATGCGCCCATCTATCAGTGCTGAGGCTTCTTTCAATTTTAGCATCTGTTCTGTCGAATTTCCGTCGCTTAAACCACATCGTGTCACATCACAGCACGGGTTTGTGCAGTCTGTAGTTTCTTACCCCTCCGTTTTTTTTTTTCTTTGTTTGCAGGCAAGTTTTCCGGCCCCCCCGTGGCGGTAAATATGGGTCTTTCATGCTTAAAAATGTATAAAAATGTGACACGTTCTGAATGAAGTCTGGGCCAAATAAACTGCCTAATTAACAGATATTTTTGTATGAATACGTTTCTGCGGCCCTTTTGGGACACGCACTGAAGGTTTGGCGATGTTTATTTGTCGCAGGCTTTTTATTTGAGATGAGAAAAACAGCCTGGAGCTTGTTTTTAAGTGAGCGGAGAAGTGTTTGAAGGCAATTGGAGAAGGTGACTCACAATATAAACCCTCGCATGGATTGCTGCACAATAATTAAGTGCGGCATGGGCCGCGACATGCTGGGTGTAGATAAGGCATCCACAGAGCAGAAAGGATGTAATTAGCTGTATTTATTGCTGCTCGGCGAAGGCCTCCAGTGTGTAAATACTGCTTTGCAACCTGGTAATTACACACAATTTACTCTCTTATTGGGAAGATGAGACTGGTGAAAATGGGACCTGAGGTTGGCATCTACCAGGCCAAAGAATATTTTGCATATGTTTGTATTTATTTAATCAGTCTGTTGGATGGTTAGGCAGCTTGTGTCTGAAGCCGGTGTCTTCACACTTGCTGTTTGAAGTACAGAATATTGATAAGTTAGTGTCACTTCTGGATCTAGAAGGCTCTTCAGACATCGAGCAGGTTAAACACAGGAAAAAATCAACAAAGTCTGTCGATAAGCCCTTTTTGTGAGAAGGATTGATATTCATAAAAGTGCCCACAAATCATGACACTAACCTCCCATACTATTAGGGCAAATGTTGCTGTGCTCTGACAGATGGGAGATGTATTGATTTCGGGGGGCGGGGGCGGGAGCGAGAGGCTCAGTCCTGGCCGTGGGTGAAACGGGACTGAGAGGAGATGTTGACTAAGCTAAACTGTGATTACGCTGCAAATCCCTGTGGGATCGTGGGATGTGACTACAGTGTAGGTTCATACTGGGCTATCCAGGGCCACAGCAGCTGCTGTAATTCGCTCTTCTTTGGGCTATTGCTCCTCGGCCGAGGGCGGATGCGTCAGATTGTGTTGGGACCTGCAGTAGAGTATCTCCTGTACTTCTGATGAGTAGCAGACGTAGATGTGGTTGTAGTAAATGGTTGCTTTTAACTCTGCTGCATGTAATGACTTTCAAGTGCTGGGTAATTCATTGTTTAACTCCCTCTGGGCAGATTTTGACGAAAATTTGAAAATTCCAAAATTTAATTGATAAATAATTCTGTAATTGAATTTCCAAATGTCTTGCTTCACTGCAGTAATGTTCCTGGGTCTCTGTGACACAAGTACAGAGTTATAAAGCTTTAAATGGACTCATACACGACAGGAAAAATTTGCAATATTTTTATTCCGCGAAAGGGGTTAAAGACACTTTAATCGTATTATTTTATGGCTATATCATGGAATCTGTCATTCTCATCTAAACATTTTTTTGGTATATATTCACATACTATTCTCTTGAATAATCATGTCAAGGGCAATTTAGAGTCTCAGGATTGTGAGAGTAAATCTGTGCACCTGGAGTAAAGTAATGTGAACGCTAAAAAGAACATGCATACTTCACACAGGAAGGCCCCAGGCCTCCTCCAGTCAAACATATTCCCTCAAACATGGTCTTGTTACATCCACGAGGTCCGTTGTATTTATAGTCGTAGCTTCAAGCGCATGTAAACAGTCTGGAGTCATTGGATAGGCATTTTAGGCTAATTTTACCAAAGTGGTCAGGGGTTAATTAAGCGGTTTGATGTGTCAATGCTGGATGGATTTCTTTTTTGGGATTTTTCCCTCCTCCATCCTCTCTTCTCTCGCTTGTATCTCTCTCACATCCTCACTGGGAGAAGCTAAGATACGAGGAGAAGATGTGACCCATTAACATCTCATGAAAAACACCCTGTTTATTGTCCAGCTTCACTTCCTTCCTGCTCGCCGCTTCTACACTCTTACTCTGGCCTCTTACACTCAATCTCTCTGCCCAAACTCCACTTCCTTCCCTCTCTCTGGCGCTCTTGCTCTTTCCCTCCATCTTTTTCTAGTAAAGCGCACACAAAACTGATATGGCGCTCTGTCTTTGTGTGCGGTAAAATTCTGCAGCCCTCCATGCACAGTTTTACGTCACATTGCAATTTTAAGTACAAAGTTGCCCGCAATATTTAATGCGTTTAGTTTTCATGATGAGTGGTATGAGGAGGCAGAAGATTGGTGAGGTGCTGAAGGAATGAGGACGCGGCGCATGCAGGGGGAGGACTGCGACTGTGGAGCGATTCTGTCCTCACAGATAACCTCATGTAGGCTCAGCATAATGTGCAATCCATTTAAATGGCTGAATCTGCCCCCCCTCTAGCTACACCTGGGTTTGTTCTTCTTCAAAGAGGGGCTGAGGGATGGATTAGAAAGTAAGGGGAGATGTCGCAAAGCATTACCATATAAATAACCAGCCCCGAACGAGCAGGTGATCAATATGAGCGTGCGCATTGGCCATGCAGGTGCATCTGAGCACACTTCTCCGGACTGTTCTGCTCGCGCACATGCTTACCGTGCCTTTGCTGTGATAAATGGCGTCGGTTTCGATGAGTGATCCGAGTCTGCATCAGCGAACAGGATAAATGTGCACTCTGCACTCCAGTCAAATTGGCCGCAATATTAATTCATCCTGAGAGCCAGTTTTAACGAGGTGGCTGGAATCACCTTTCCAGTCAACAGCCTTTTGGTTAAACGGTTTGTTACATATTAAGCTGCATCCACTGCCTATGATCAGCATCGTAAAAGTACCGTCTGTTTTGCTGATGGACACGGCTGCTGAAAGCTCCTCTAATCTTTCTGCTCCGCAAAATGTACTCAGAGAGTTTTTTCACGGGTTTATTTACATCCTGTTTAATACTGTGTCAGTGTGTGTTGGCGGACTTGGACCAAGTTCACAGAAATGTTGTACTCATAAACGGTGAGAGGTTTAAACAGAGTACGCAATAAGCATGTCGCTGAGTAAACAGTCTGAGTCAGAATTTCCCACTGGCCCAAAGCTTTTAACAGATTTCTTTGGTGTGAAGTGGTTTGTAGATAACCCTCTTCAAAGAGCAACAATTTATTTTTCAGGTGCTTCAACAGAGCTATTGCACCTGCTGGTAATGCACAGAGGGTATCGTCAGTGGCATGATTCCGTGATCAGTGATCACACTGCAGGCCGTCCACTGTTTTGTTAAACATTACAGCGGCAAAGAATCTTGACCTTTGCATTACATGTAATGTTGCAACCACGGGCAAATTTACTTTCATGTTTGCGGGCGCTATAGGCAGTTTCTCATGTAACAGGGAAATAATGCCACTTCAGCGTAGTGTCATAAATATCACTAAAGGAAGTTGCGCGCCCAGCGTGTGCATTTGTGTACATCATCATGTGGGAAGAGGTGGAGGAGGGATAGAAAAGATAACCAGCAGTCCTGCTCACTGATGAGGTGAGTAACTTCTACAAAATATAAAAATTGACAAAGTAAATTTTCCATGCGATACCCAAATTGTGTAGTAAAGTTGCACAGTTCTGCTAAGTTAAAAACCTTAAGCCGCGTCTGGGATCTAATATTAGTTGGCTGCATCCATGAAAAACCCCTTAAATATTATTTTTTAAAAATGACCTGAAATGGCTACATTGTGTGTGTGTGTTTATGTGTGCGGATTTGTGTGTGCGTGAGTGCATGTGTGTTTGTCTGTGTGTGTGTGTGTGTGTGTGTTTGCGTGTGTGTGTGTGTGTGTGTGCATATGTGTGTGTACGAGTGTTTGTGATTGTGGATTTGTGTGTACATGAGTGTGAGTGTATGTGTATGTATCTGTGCATATGTGTGTGTGTGTGTGTGTGTGTGTGTGTGTGCGTGCGTGGGCATATGTGTGTGTACGAGTGTGTGTTTGTGAGTGCGGTTCTGTGTCTACATGAGTGTGAGTGTATGTGTGTGTATCTGTGCGTATGTGTGTGTGTGTGCGTGTGTGTGTCTGTGCGTGCGTGTGTTTATGAGTGTGGACTTGTGAGTGTATATGTTTGTGTGTGTGTGTGCGTGTGTGATTATGTCTGAGTTTGTGTGTGTGTGCGTGCGAGTGTTTGTACGTTTGTGCATTAGTGCTTTAGCACACAGTAGATAACAGCTTGATGTAATGCAGAATATTATTCAGAATCTGTACTGTACACCGCATTGTATTCCCTGACAGATTCACACTGATTTACATGTTGATGAACAGATCTGTTTCACACACTCATTTCCTTCTTGTATTTTTTTTTATCACACTGCCGTTAATTTTTCTTTTGAGTAATAACAGAATCACATCTTAGTAAAAGAAAAAAATGCAAAGACATACCTTTCATTTGGACATGATTCTCACGCTCCATCCAAATAGCCTTGATCTACATTCGATCGACGGTATCAAGGCTATTGCTTTTCAACAAGCAACACTGTTCTAGCAGATTTTTCCCGGTGACGTAGCGGCTTTGAATATCTTCCCGTGTGGTCTGGTGAGAGTCGTCATTTTAGTTGCTGGAGGAAAGTAATGAGCATCTGTGAGACAAGGCTGTGAATATTTAAAAAATCTGATTATTGCTGTTGTTGCGGTAGAGTTTCACTTTCAGCATTTTGATCTGTCGGTACCTCGCCACAGTTATTCAGAGCTCCATCCACTGGAGGAGTGTCAGGTGTGTTCAGGCCCCAGAATAGAAATCCTGGAACCAATCATTCCGAACCTTCATTTCCATTTACAAGGCAATGTTTTCAACATAACAAAAACGCTTATTATTTTTCAATCCTCCTGCAGAGACATAATCAGAATACAGAGCTCTGGCAACACAGCTTTGAGGTCTATCTGTTTGTGTGTGTGTGTGTGTGTGTGTGTGTTCCGGTGTCAAAAAATAAATGAAGAATTTCTTTCCAAAACGCAGTATATCCATTTCACTCATTTTGAGTAAATCAGCTTTTTCTCTGTTGGTGCCAATTGCATTTCATAGAAAAAAAACGCAAACTTTAACGATGAAAAAATACACATTCTAATATGAATTTCTAAAAACAGATTTTTTGCATCATGTGTAAGAAGCACAGGGCTATCGCTCTATGGAATTATCTCAATTTTTGTGATTTTGGCACTTATCACATTTAGGAGACAAACTCCTCAAGTGCAGTTTCCGTTCTCCTTGCACAGCTTTCCAATGCTGACAAAGAATCTCTACTCTGAATTCAGATTTGAGCCGGCAGCCATGTTTTTCTCAAACACCAACTAAACAGATAAGAAAAACCTTTCAATGAGCTGGCATTTAAAGGGTTAAAAAAGAAGGTCGACAAAAGAGGTGAGAGTTAATGTCGCCATTATCTGGTGGCAGCTGTTTAAAAATGAGTCTGCAAAAGCTTGTGATTCTGCAGCAGAGGACGCACCCCCATCCTGGGGCGAGACTCGAGTCTATATTGTTTTATTCGATCGAGCTCACCGTGTGTTTATGGCAGCAGCGAGACGACAATGTCCTCAGGAGGGGGCGAAAAGCATCTTAACCCTTAGAGGGCTGAAAAAATATATAAATTCAATTATCTTTTGCTGTTGAAAACCTGTCATGCGGCAACTTGTTTAAAAGAGCTCCCCTGCGGGAGTTCTTTTAAACAAGTTGCCGCATGATAGGTTTTCAACAGCTTTGCTTTTGAAATCTTACATCATTGAGTAACAATAGCTGCATTTAGGGCTCTAAGGGTTAATTTCACTTCTTTATTTTTCTTGGTTGGTGTTTGTCCACCCAATCCGCTCTTTCGATTAGCAGACAATGGAATGCTGCCTGATTTACTTCTAATTAGGGTTGTAATGTGTGTTATTAAATACATCGCCATGTCCCAATTAGGAAGCGTCGGGCCCATACATCATTTTAATTGATATCCTCCTCGTGCCACACGGGCTTGCGATATTCCATCAGTATTCTCAAAACGATCTTTCCTGGCAGAGCAGTGAGGCGAAAGGGAAATCATCTCATCAGAATCTACTTCCACCCCCCTGTGTGTGTGTGCATGTGTGTGCGGACGTGTGTGTATGGGTTTACGTTTGCATCTTACCATGTGTGCATCAGCATAGGTTTACATGCTAGTTTGCCGGATATGCATGCGCGTCTGTGTGTGTATCTGTTTGTTAGAGGTTGTGTGTGCACCTTGTTTTTGAGATTTTCGTTCTGTGTGTGTGTGTGCGCGGGCGAGCGTGTGTATATATATATATATATGTGTGTGTGTTTGTATTTGCGCATGTCTGTTAGCGTGAAAGAATGCATGTATAAATGTACCCGCATATGTGTGCATCTATTTATACACCTTTCTGAATAGGGTTAGATGCCTTTTTATTTGTATTTGTATCGGTGGCTGTATAATTATACAGAATGTACTTATATATATTTTTTCTTTTTTGCCTTTTTGTATATTAGCATTTGCATGCTAGCATGTATCTGTATAGTTTGGTTTTGCATGTTGTCATTGGCAGCCATCATAATAACAAATAATCGGTCTTCGCACATCGGAAAATCCCTTTCATTGTAATGTTACACGTTTTTCATACAACACAGTAATTAACATGCATATGTTTAACAAGCATTCACTACCTCATGATTAATTGAAGATTGAATTTTTGTGGAATATTGAGTAATTTAACCCTGTCCGTTTGAGTGCAATTAGTGGTTGTTGGTTCGATCGGAAGATTGAAGGATGTCAGTCAATCTTCGATGTTCAGGCGTGTGTACAGTGCTTATCTCCCTGTAATTGAGCAGCGGTTATAAATGTTAGCAAACGACACATCCCAGAGCTAATTCTTCCTTAGTATGTTCAATGAGACACAATGTGAAGTCAATAAGTTATTTTAGAATATTACCATGGTAAAACATCTCTGATTATCTCACAGAAGGTGTGACTGGTTTAGAAAACATTTGGTTGATTGATAATGACCATTATAAAAATCAAGCACTTTTAGCATTAGATTCATCAACAATTTTTTAAAGAGAAGAATATACTGCTTTAACTAAACTAATAATAACCTGAAGTAGCTCATTTCAATCTGATGCCTGTTAGTCCATGAATTTGATGAATTGAGCGGAATTTGACATGAAAACTAAGATTAAGAGAATTTTACATGCATTCAAATTTTAAAGGTCCTCTGTCAAGCTCACACCCGCTCTTTGGCACATGATTATATGTTGGCATTCCCATATTGAAGAATCCATATATGACATTTCTTTCTCCTAAAATGCCTAATTAAAGAAATGACTTGAATTACACAACTGATTTGGGAAAGCCCCAAAAAATTCACTGGAAATGTTGGGCGATTAAGCAATCATTGTGACATCATCGGGGGAAGTAGTCAGTGGGGCTGTATGCAGTCACAGTGGAGCAACTGTAAAAAACAGACAGATCTTTTGATGCAACATCTGCACTAGTGGGATCTGATGCCATTCACATTCTCATTAGAACAAGCCGGCAGCACCGCTATGGCACAGTCAGTGGGCTGTGAGCTCAACAGGAACGGGATAAAATCACACATTCCACTTCTGTCATTGTCATTATCGACAATGTGTTAGAAATACATTCAAATTTGATTTGATGGGCGGATTTGATTTGTTTTTGTTTTTTTCATCTAATAACAAAACAACAAAAAATAGCAAAACCTTACAACCTCCTTCGCTGTGTGGAACTACTTCTATTGGCAATCAGACGGACACGCAAGGCATGCTATTGTGAAAATGCGGATATGCGTATCTTAGCGCACAGGGTCTGATGCCATGTCGTAAAATCAGCATTGATCAAGTAAATAGCAGTGTCTCACTCTGGTTTTCTTCCTGTTTTTGTATCTCCTCTCTTCACCGTTCATTTTTCATCCCATAATGACTCTGTTTCTCTCATTATGGTGGGGATGGCCTCAGGTTTTTGTCTTGTTGACCTGGTCATGCCACAGTCCATATACAGACTCCACTCTAAAATAGTCTCCTCGAAGTGTGCGCTGCATACAACGCTGTACTCACTGGGTTCGTCCCACTTTGATCATATCAGTTGAACCTTTACTGCCCAAATTTTCTAGTCTTCTTCCTTCTTTGGGAAAGACATGAAGGCTGATATAGCGTTTGGGTGTATTACTGCATCCACCAACAATGTATCTTCTTGGCGTCGTTGAAAGTTCTACAAACACATCGCAAACTTTTCAACACAGCTGGACGAGTAAACACAATACACAGTGCGGTATGTAGCTGAGAAATACTGGCGAAATCGAGTGAGCTGACTGAACCTTACGTTACCAATGACATACAGATCACGTGACCCAATATTAACTTTTTTAAGGAGTAATGCTTACTTTCTAAAAACAGGAGCTGTCAGGTGATGGCATATCCTTCCGGCCCCACGTATTAAAAGAATGAAAATGTCACCTGCTCCGTAAACAAACAATACCCCCTAAAATTCTGAGTTGAAAATGTTGCCATGGAAACCAGAAGAATTAAAAATTCATGAATTTCGGATAAGCAGAAGGCACCGCATCAGGTCATGATTAATGTGCACACCAAGTTTTGTTAAAAAATGTTCAACAGTTTGCCGGTTATGTTCCGGAAATGAAATGTTCACTGATAGACGGACGGACGCACAGACAGACAACCACACCTGTGGCTATATCCCCCCGTATTATATGCTGGGGGGTCATAAAAATAATTTTTAAAGTGAGCATTAAATGTTAACTGAGGCAAATTTTAAGTAAAAATGGATGGTTTCCTAATGAATAAGCACATGCCAATTAAATAAAGAGGGAAGCTGGCTGCAGAACAGAGACTCTTTCAATATAACTGACGGTGAAGTAAATTTGAAACTTTAACCAAAAAAGTGAGCTCTAAACATGAAAAAAAAAAAAATATGTTGAACATTTTCTTGAAACCAAAGTCTTTTTTCTCCAGTATTTTTTGGACCAGCGACACAATTAATGATGATAACCTTTTAAAAACCTCATGCTTTGGTACGGTTGGGTGGAAAGGATGATGGGGCACCCTTACGGATGCCATGGGTGGTTGGTAGGGAAGATGACAAAGAGCAGAGGCTGACATCGAGATAAATGAAGGCAGGGGTTGGTGAAATGGCGAGGCTGCCCCCGGGCCGCTCCAGGCCTGATTGCGTTGTCTGATCATCAGTAACGGACCAGATAAAGGAGGAGTCGATCAATAGCCATTTATTACCCTCACTCTTCATCTCCTGCGTATCGGAGGGCACAGACTCCGGCCTGCCACGGAGAGACCACCTGTGCCTGCCTGCGCCAGCCTCCTGTCTGGGCCTGGTCCCATCTCAGAATGTGCCCAAATTTCCTCTCTGCATCCCTGCTCCATTTCCTCTGTGTCAGGTGAATACCTCGCATAGCCAGTTTTTTCAGAAACTGAAAAAAACATCCTTATCTTGATCTTATTTAGGGTCCCTTTCATTTTTTTGTGAAATATTGAAGAGAGAGGTTGCCAAATTTTGGAAATATGTTTTGTTTTTCATCCACAAATTACAAGATTTTTCTTTAAAAAATATGTCCTAATCCAGATCTGAGCTGATGTCACATGACGTTTTTCTCTCTTTCCATTGGTCCATCCGTTTCAAGGATATCGCAGTAGCTAGTTGCAGTGGATATTTCTGGGTCTACTGATATGAAAAAAAATGGCCAAGCTGTCCTATAGGAGGTTTTCATCTGATACCGATACTGCTCTTCGGCATGAGAAAGCTGGGTGAGCTCGACCCTCTGGAGGTTCTGATAGTAAGAGAGAGAAGCTGAGTGTAATCTCTCTCCATACTGTCCCATTGCCCAATCAACCTTGGACAACTTATGTGTTCCTATTTAAAAGTTTTCTTCCCCTTGAAATAGGCTCATTAGCCTGTTTAAATGTTTAAAAACCCCCAAAGAGAAGGGAGAGACAACTTTCATTAAGCCGCGGAGGCTGATGGCAAACCCACATGCTGCCGCGTTCATTAAGCCTTATTTACTTAACGAGCGACGCCGCTCTTGCCGCCGTAATTAAATAGCCTTTCCTGACCCAGCACCCCTCTTCCTCCCCCACCCCCCACCCCCACCACAGAAACTTCTGGAACAGCTTCTCTTATTATATGTACAATGCGGCACCCTGTTAGGTATGGGTGAGGCAAGTGCCCTGAAGACAGTCCTTTCTGATGGGCAGTGTATAGCTTTGACTGGACGGCCGGTAATTTATGGGCTGTCTGAGATTCTCAGGCGTAACTTAATTGACCGGGATTATTTTCAACACAAACTGGATACGGCCTGAATTTAAAGCACAATAAGCGTCATTCAGGGTCGCGGTTTGGATGCTTTGCCAACTGTGAGAGTGGCCTGGGATTGGATATTTGTGTCCTTGTGAAGCTGAGGGCGAGGCCAGCCAAACTGATTCTGCCGCAGACTCTGAATTTTTAAGTCCAAGGATGTTCAGGTCCAACCCTCAGGGCCCGCAGGACAGCCTGTTCTCATTCCTTTTCCTTAATTAGACCCTGATTAAAACCTGATGCACCAGGTTAGCGCAATCTCTGGCCAGTCACTGCCATTATTGGGCTATTAGGCAGGACAGAATCAGCAATCCTACTGACCTTGAGGGTCAGATTTCCTGTTTTCGACGCTAAAGACCGCCGTCATAATCGTGATTCTCATTACTGTCGTCGTCGCCACCGTAATCAGCACAATCGATGTTCTCATCAACATCATTAGCTGCCGGCATAATCAGTCTCCAGTCTGCCTTTCCTGTCATCATAGTTATCGTTTCGCATCAACCTTGCGGCCAATGTCGGCGTCATCGCCCTCTGCATTGCCATTTCAGGAAATGTGAATGATATAACTGAATTTGGTTACCGCTGAAAATGCATCCGTCACAATCAATGCTGAATTTGATACCTGGAGCAGCTGAGGAGGGCATGGGGGACCTGGTAATTGGACCTATGAGATTAGATTAACACTCCCAGGGTGTCCAGCCCGATCGACCGTCAGTAAAATCCACTTTTTTTTGTTTCTTCTTTGCTGATAAATTGATTGTCGTGCAGGCAGAAACTGAGCCTATTTCCCCGTGTGCCTGGGCATGTGTTTACATCTTTACCTTTAATCCTCTTCATGTTTCAGTGTGAAATTATTTTCCTCCATGTTTACAATTTGGTTCCATAAAAAGCTCAGGCAACAAGCGTGATGATTCATTATTGGACAGCACGGTTTCAAAGAATACAGTACAACCAGAGATCGCCATTCTATTGTCTGTAATATCAGCATTTTTGGCTCTGCCACCAAAAGGTACAATTGTTGCACGCAAACAATGTATTCAGACATAGTGTGCGTGTGTGTGTGTCTGTATGTGTGCGTGTGTACACGTACATGCATGTATCTGTGCTTCCCCAGGTGCCTTTGCATATTTATGCATCCATAATGAATCATTTGCACAGCGGGACCATCAAAGTCTGTATCCACTTCAAGTTCCTCATACCGCCGGGTAAAATAGGATAGTATTGAGAAATAAAAATCCACACAAGCGTACCCAGAAGAGAAGAGGTGGAGTGAGGAAATATGCGTCGTGCCGATAAATCCTCGGGCGGAGAAAGGTGTTTTGTAATATCAAAGAAAAAAAAAATGGTTCACCTGCTCGGCTTGACTCTGGAGAGAGACGTAAAGCCCCTCTCCTCACGTATATCTTGGCGCAAATAGCACATTAATCTGTCCCAGAGTGCCGCTGGGCGGCCACCCTGCCTTTCTCCACCCCGCCCTGATGAAGCGGGGGGCCTACCGGGGGCTCGGAGGAGGCGGGAGGATGGTTGCGATACCCTTTCGAAAAAAGGGCTGGTCAGTAATGGGCGAGGGGTCCCGCGATGCTAGATTGCTAATGCCCCCGGCCTGTCAGTAGAGCACCTGCTAGCAGGTTGACGCTAATTTGTTTAGACATGGTTTATAATTTAATTCCAGCACTGAATTAACTTCCAGTGTGAGACGCTATTAGCTGGGGAGATGGGGATTGCAGGCCTGCTCTCCCCAGTGAGCCGCGGACCTATAACTCCCCGTGTATAAATAGAGCCGAGCACACGTACTACAATATGATGAGAGAGAGAGCGAGAGAGAGAGAGAGAAGAATAAATTGATACAGGGAGGAAACGAGGGAGAAATTTAAGTTGTTACAGAGAGAGAGAGTGAGAGAATAAAAAGGGGAAAATGCTAAAGCAGTGAGAGCAGGTAGGTAGCGATTTAGACAGAGAGAGTGAGAGAGGGAGAGTAAGAGAAGAATGAGAGAAGGCAGGGATTGAGAAAAACTGAAAAAAGAGAGGCACGGTGTCGGGGAGAAAAAAGTGAGGGAGTCTGAGAGGGGGAGATGGTGAGTCCGGGCGAAAGAAGGAGGGAAGGAGATTTTTGCAGAGGTAATGAGGTACAGGGCCAATGATATGGGGTAGACACAGTAGTGCCACGTGGCCAGTAATTAGCGCAGGAATCAATGGATCCATTCGGATTCAGTTTTCGTGTTTCCCATCAGTGATTGGTGCTGCCCGGTGGGGTTTTGCATTGAAGCACCATCAAAACGTTGCTAATGGTGAGAAGGATTGAACAAGACATCATACTGCAAACAAAATCAGTCCATATCTAATTCAACTTTGATTAGATGCGTGAATTTCTAATCTTTTGGTCTTTGACTGAGAACCACAGAACGGCGAGATATTAAATACAAAAACAACGCTTGACTGTCGACACGCAGGAAAATTACCCCAAGGCTAATATTACAAGTTTTCACAGTTTTGCTGTGAGTTTTACAGACTCTGGGCAGATGTAACTTTCCATAATCACAGCTCAGTGCGGACTGGCCCGGGCGCGCTGGCTTCTTGAAGTCACAGAAAAGGTTTAATCAAAAGCCTGTCACTTTAATCATTCAGCGATTTGCAGGCCTTCGACCGTCGCCCCTCCACCACATTCCTTTCTCTGTTCGCTTTTCTGAGTGACCCTCAACTCGGCACTCGTTCATCTCTCACTCTACTCGCCCAGCCTGTGACGTGGCCCCAATTAAAAAATGTAACACTTTTATACAACAAGTCCCAGTGGCTAAAGCTAGTTTCTCTGTGACTGCACTTCTGAGCGCGTAACTAGCCTGCTTCCCGAATGACCACTGAATCCTCACGTTCTCTCAGCCATACTTCCATACAGGACCATCGTTGGTAACACTTTACTTGCATATTCAGCCACAAATAGCACATGAAGTACTTGTCACATTTAAACAACTTATCAGTTGATATTTAATAATTCAACAGTTTCACTTTGTTTGCAGATGTTCAACAAATTATCAACAGAGTTCATGTGTTGCATACCAGTAGAAAGATTGTAAGGTTTCAACAGCTGATTAGTTGAAATTCAAAAATTCAACTGCATCGCTTTGTCTGCAGATGTTGGAAGAGATTATCAACACAGTATATGACGATGCTTCAGCATACTGACATATTCTCAGAATTATTTATTTGAACTTGAACTGCTCACTCAACCTATGCTGTACAAATGTTCAACGGCGTATATACAAATATTCAATAGTCACTTACTAATTTACGCAGATATGTGTTGTACATCCTAATGTTCAACTAGTATTCAAATTCTGTTAAACTATTGAAGAAATGTTATAGATGCACTAAGAACTATCTGTTGCTGAATATCCAAGTTACGTTTTATCCAATCATTCCTTCATCAGCAGGAACGGAACAAAGTTCCAGATCAGGATATAAATTTCAGCTCATGAAGCGGCTCCCCAAGGAGATGTTTCCAGTGTCATTAGTGTGAAAAATACAAGGCGAAAACAAGTGAGCAGGGCATAGTGTTTTGGACGGTTCCCAAAATGCCTTGCTTCAAAATGGCCTTGTGGAAACAAAGGCTGAAGGATATATCTGCGCACATGATGGATGTCTGCTGAAGGCACATTTTTCAGGTGGCTTTCCTCCCTGAACGCAGTGAGCGGAGGCACTTTCTTAAACGTAGTGTAACGCCGAATTCTTATTTTCCGTGAGCATCCCAAAATTCGCCCACTGTTCAGCTGTCACAGCAATGATACTCACTTACATGCCACTGAGTTCCACTGATGCTGCTCGAATGCAACAAGAGCAGGAGCCCTTCCTTGGTCTGCGTTTTGTGTCGGACGCCCGGCTGCTTTCACCCAGGGCCTCAGTAGAAGTGTTAGTCATTGTTTTTGTAGTGGATTCACACGGCACATTTATCATCCTTATGGTACGAACACTGCAGCAGCGTGTGATAGTATTTTGGGGGAGGGAGTCACATTCCCATTCACTTTATACTGAGGCCCTCCGCAGTGCACTATAGGACTGGTGGCAAAGCGGAGTGACACAAAACAGGTGAAGCAAGTAGCAAAAGTTTAGAAGAGCTTAACTTTATTCAAATGAGGAGTGGCAATGGCCAGCCACTGGCCAATCACGTTGTTTTGATAGTGATGTTGAAAAACCTGTCATCATCTATCACGCAGGGAGGTAATGAGTTTAAAACACAAAATGGAGGAGAAGCTAATCACAGCTATATCAGGATTCCAGATAGTTTTGATGGTTCCCTTTAGAACTGCCAGTATGTAAAAAATGATGCATGTTGCAGAGTTGCAATGACTGTGGGGAAAGCTGGTCGGTTCTAATATTCAACTTAATTTTTAAAAACATACATGTGCAGGCTATGTGTGTATAGGGTCATTTAAATGAGGCTAGCTACGTTTCAAGTGATGAGATCCTTTAAATTAAGGGAATAAATACTTAACTAAACTTGCATGTGAAATAAAAGGTAATTGTGGATATTTGAGTTTGAATATTTTGTAGCAGCTATCAAATTACAGAATGAGGTGCTGGCTTCCAGTACACCAGACCTGCCAGACATTTTGTGAAGACACCCACAAGCGGCTTGCGGCTACGATCAACAGCGAATTTGATTTGCGCTGTGCCACTGCAGCGTGTTCACACTGTTAGCACTTCGCTTCGCTGCGCCGCTGGCACTGTGGGTTTCAAGTTCATGAAGGTGCTACTTTATCTTTAATTTTTTGGTTGCCTGGGCACGATTGCTGTAAGTTTTGGATGCAAGTGCCTGAGAGAGATGGAACGGCATGATTTGGAGGAGAGGCGCAGGTATATTTAGAAGTCCGTGAGAGAAAAAAAGCGCGGATGGCAGAACTACCCAGAGCACCGAGGTGATTGAGTGACCAGCCTCTCGACATTCAGAAGATAACATCTTCCACCTGTGGGGGAAGAGCTGAGATTGCTGGGTGATTTTTCCGGGTTCTTGTCTGCTGGAAAATCATTTTCAGTTCACCATAGGAAGATACTCTTTCCAGAGGAAGAAATTGATGAAAAAATAAAATGCTCTCTGGTAACCAGGAAAGAACAGAAGCCCGTGAACACATGGAGAGAGGGAGGAAGAGAGGATGAGAACAGAGATGACATTTGATTCAATTTCGCGTGATGGATTAGAATCAAAACTTGGTTTAATACGATTTTAACTGGCGAGCGGAACACGATGTAATATAATAAATGTATCAGACAAAGAATGATTAGCTAAAATAAGAAACCAGGAGACATACTCATAGACAGACTCGAACTGAGATTCAAGTTAAGCTATGTATTTTTCATTATTTATGTTCATACATTCGCAATAATGCCGCAACTCATAGTAGCCCCAGGCTTTTCTTCTAAGAGAATTAATTTTTTTTTCCTGCATTCAGTGTGAACAGCTTCACTCTGTTCTGTCAATGAATGGGAATTTTTGATTTGATTAAAACAGAGGTTGGGTCTTTAAAATTGAGGAAAATACTATGCTGCTCATTTGAGATTATCCTAAAAACAAGTTGGATGAGTCATCTTCTCATTTTTATGTCCAGTAAACTGACCCTAACATTATGCGAACGGATTCCAGATTCCTGCCCGTCAGATATGTCTCCAGCCAGCCTTACAGCAGTTGATGGACTCCTGTAAATACAGGTTACCTTTGCCAGGACAGGATGGGCTTGGAAAAGCTTCAGGCTCCACACGAAAAACACGATGATGAATTTTGAGGACACAGGTTTCTTTTTTTTGTCAATCCTTTATTGATGCACTTTATTATTTCTCCTTCAAAATGGAATGCTTTGGTAACACAATGTACTTTTTGTCATGCTAACAACACTGTAGCTTAAATTGAACCTATATGCAGAGAGCAAGTATTAGAAAAGAAAAACTGATAATGCAAATGCTTAAGGAAAGAGTATGAAAGCATGAGAACAGGTTCTAGAAAGAGAACAAGCTAGGCCAGCTGGCAAACTTGTGCGATCACTCACGCTCACACACCCTTGTGCACACACACACACACACACACACACACACACAAACAGACTCAGTGTTCACTCTCGACTGATGTTGTACTTGAAAATATTGGAAGGTAAGCTGCAGGTTACAACACAAGATTTCAGACAAACCAGCCTTGGGGTAGGGTACGGAGGATAGAGTATGACGGGTAGAGTACGAGATGAGGTTTGCATGATCTCAGATAATGCTCATACAATCTGTGGTATATTAACTATATTACTCATATGCTTGAGCAGATGTAAATATTGTTATGTATGGGTATTTTATGTACAGCATTGTATATCATTTGTAAATGGAGATTTGTTACATGGTGTTTTTGCTGCCTTGCTGGTCAGCTATTTATTTTGTTCATCAGCACCCTCTGGTGGTGTGTCTGTAGCAAAACATGATCTGATTCAACACCGCTTCTTTGTGATGAAATAGTGCTTTCTAGAAGTTTCTGGCTTCTTCTTACCTGGAGGGGATGGGATCACCCAGGAATCCTGTCGATCTTCCCAGAATGTTGCTAGTCTATATAAATGCTATGATGTTGGTCAGTGCAGGCAGAGTTTTTGTTTTGGCAACAGAGTTACATAGTGGCATTAGAGTGTTATTATATATACGTTTACAGTGGTTTATTTGTAGAATTTTTTATTATTTTTTTTATCAGTGAAGAATAAATTTGTTTAAGTTGTCATTGCTGGTTTTCTTTGTTGTGATTTCCAAGTCATAACAATATACATTGTGTAAAATGTGTGTTTGTGTGGTTCCATACGTGTGATATGTGATATTGAATGGGGTCGGCATGTATCCTACTTGTCTTAAGTGACTCATTCAGCACCTGTGTCCTGAGCTGTGGGCCAACTATGCTGGCGACGGCTGATCCAGCAGGCACACAGAGAATAGTTTGGACAGCAGTGACATCAAAATATTCACACAAGGAAAAATAAATCAAAGCACCCTGTGGACTGATTCCCTATTTTCAGTACTGCATGTCGTTTATGTAATCAGCTGTCGGTCTCGAACGTCCTGGTGGACCGCGGTGACAATAAACCCGCGCACATGGCAGAGCCCCCGGCGCAGTGTAATGAGGGGCATCATTACTGACATTTAATTGTGCGAAAAGTAAATGTCGCCTATTGTTCAGGCGCGACAGCGCAGATGTCCAATCATTCGGCACCCTCCTGGCCGTGGCTTTTCTTTTTTTTTTATGTAATAAACCGCCATAGTCTAAGTAAAACCACTGGAATGTGGAAAATTAACACCTTTTTAATATCTCGAATATAATATTCCATTGTCAGATGTAAAACGCACTCTCACCTACACGCAGAGCAGGGCTTTTCAGGTTAGTTCCTGCTGTAAGCAATTGTCTCATGGCTTTTAATGAATCTTTTACTGAAATTCATGATTTCAAAGAAAATATTAACCTTTAGAGCGCTAAATGCGGCTATTGTTGCTCAATGATGTAAGATATCAAAGTCAAAGCTGCTGAAAACAGCTTTTAACAGTGTGAGATACTTACATTTATATTTTTAAAAAAATGTATTTCAGCACTCTAAGTGTTAAGAATGTTCCTTGATCATGTATGAAGATTGCACTACTAGGTGAGACAGTGAGAGCGATGTACCTGCCGTGCATTGTGGGATCTTGATCTGGGAATTGAAACACAAGATGAAAGTTATTGCTTAAAGGCCCCCCCCCCCCGCACCCATTTGGCCCCTTTAACAGCACTTTTACTAAGACCATGCAACTGGACTTGAGTGGAAATCAGGGGTAAATATGACCATTGCTATTGTTTATCTAGCAGAATCATTTCGTTGCAACCAGTAGGCTGTGCATAGACTTGATATGCATGAATATATACAGGCTAGCATGATGCATATAAATACATTCATTCAGAAGTATATGAGAAAAATCTTGAACTGGGTTATGAGAATGAATAAAAGGAAGAGGGAATGAGGATTGATGGATGCCTGCATGGAGACGACGGGATACATAACTACATGAATGGAAAAATTGAATTCTGTGACCCAGTACGGTCCTCTTGTCTCAGTATGATTGAATGTGCAGTGCTCTTGTATCTGCCGGCCATGAAAACCGGCAGATTCGTCCTGACGTTTTCATCTGGTTATTCCGTCTCGCAGGTAGACAGGTGGCAGTGTGCAATCCGCACAGACACTGTTGGGATGTAGAGATGCGATATTGAATTGTTGCTCTCTGTCTGGGGGACAGTGTGTCCGGGTGCTGCGATGCTTGTCAGGCGCCACACAATTCCTTTTACCCCTGTGCGAGCCGCTGCTTTTCATTATGGGAGAGATGCAGGACCAAGTGAAAGCTGACCCTGTTAAATTTGTGCGTGTGTTTGCGTGTGTGTGTGTGTGTGTGTGTGTGTGTGTGTGTGTGTGTGTGTGTGTGTGTGTGTGCGTATGTGTGCGTGCATGTGTGTTTGTCTGCATATGTGTGTGCGTGTGCGCACACACGCATGTGTTCATGTCTCCTGTGATCTGGAGAAACCTGGTACGTATTTCACTTTTGGTAGAAACTGAGTTTGAACCTCATTTTCAATAATTAAGAGTGGTCAAAATCTTAAAGCACAAGCTATCAGTGTTATTTGCACTGTCAAAATCAAGCTTCTACTACTTTTTTTTTGTTAAAACCTAAACCTAAAAGTTTTAGTTCAATTGTGAGACCCTTGCCACTGATAAGCTCACTAGGTTTTTGCAGATTACTGGAAATGTGCATACACATGTGTGTGCGTGCATCTGCATATGCGTGTGTGTGCAAGCATGCATATGTGTGTGTGTGTGTGTGTGTGTACTCGCAGGTGCATGTGCGTGCTCATGTACATGTGTCTGCATGTGTGTGTTTGTGTGGGTGTAAATATATTTGTTTGATGCCCAAATGTTCCTGTCAATTTGTTGTTTGTGCCACATATTTTTTTCAAATTCTTGCATGTACCCATGCACGCTTACGTACATGCATGCAAGCACACGCACGCATGCACACACACACACACACACACACACACACACACGTGCACAAGCATATGAATAAATGCATGCAGTAGATGGAGGATTTGTAATTGAGCTAATCTGACTGCATGTTCTTGTCGACATTTGGAATACAGTTAGAGCTTACTTGCTTATGGCAGTGCCTTTCTAGCAGGTTGCACGTCTCGGTTTGGGAGATTCCCCCAGGAGTTTAAGGCGGACTGTCTTGTGACGGCAGGAACGAAATAGCAGATGTGGAGCACAGTATCTCCGAATATATTTTCTGCTTATGAATGGATATATATGTATTTACAGAGATAAATAGATATATAGTGGAGGAGAGCCAGTTAGCAAAATACCATGATATTTCCATGAGGTGCACTGAAAAAAATGTTTTCTGAATGAAAGTAATTTTTTTAAGGTAAGGGGTTGCATAAAATATTTTTATCTGAAGCTAGATATTTTTATTATGTTGACTATTTGAAATTACTTATATTTTTTAAGTGGAGTTAAATAACACACCTATTTCTATTAAAATATGCTTAATTAATATATGGAACATTTACTAGGGGTCAAAATCACTTTTTTCAGTGTGCCTGAAAACAGACTTTTTAAATTCAGTTTTTGCTGTTTGCTTACATTATTATTTTATTAAAATCATATTTTCAGGGAGGCACAAGGAATCATCTTCAGAAGCTTGCATTTGGAAATCTCCATTGAATTTCTGCTGCGGTAATAATTATATTTAGGTTTGCAAAAAAGAGGGACATTTATTGCGCATATTTTCTTTGAATTGTCAAAGAAAATATTTGTTGCATACATCTGCTCAGCAGTTTTTCAGTATCAACACGTACGTCCCGTGGTTTAACTACTTTATCTAATTTTATCACACTTTCCTTGTACGTACATTGTTACCTCTGAAAGTAGTCAAGCTATATGCTTCATATCAACCATTAAGATCCTATGGTGACACAGGGGTCACAAGCTGTTTTAAAAATGCTTTTCATGCTGTCCTTTGTTCTGTTTCATATCCTCCCCATAATTTTACTTCAGGGAGGAATGGGTGGGTCTGGGTCTTGGACTTAAATCCAAGTGCCTTTTAAGTATTGTTAAAAACTGTATCCAGCACTAGATTCCCCAAGGTTGTGTTTCTTTGCAAGAGTAGGTAAACATTTAAACACCCCAACTCTTCACCCCCAAACCATATAATTTGCATTGAATAAGAAACAAAGACAGAGGCATGAAGCGGAATCGCGACCATTTTGTCTTCACTTGCTTAGTAATTCTGAGCTTGCGCCTCAAACATGCTCGCCCTCAGCATCGTCCTTTTTGAGCTAGGTGCTCACGCCTCTCATTGAGATTCCGCTATTACAGTTCAGAAGCGGACACGCTAGGATTAATCAGACGTGGAGCTTGAATAAATGTTAGTTATACTGCGTGCACAAAGCGATTCTGACTGATGGATGAATACCCTCACATGTATAAATCCACGTTTACCTTCATGCATAGATTTTTTTTTTCATTATACAGACTAAGTGCATTTGAAGGGACTTTGCGCAGTTTTAGGACCCAGAGGCGGCGCGCGGTCCGCTGCAGGAGTGAGGACATGGACCGATTTGTATGCGCTCGCGCAGAGCCTTTACATTAACACCGCCGCAGATAACGGTCTGCGGCTCCCATCCGCTGCGGGAAGAGCTTTTCTTTCCGGGATCTTTGATTCAGTTGGGGAATCCGTTGCTTTGATTTGTAAAACACCAAAGAGAAATCAACCAAATCAGTGCAATTTCATTCTTCCCCATCCAGTTAATTATTTGGAAAATTTTCTCATTATTCGGTTAGGCTATTTAGGTGTTTGAGCTACGAGACTGCTTTCCGGGAAAGTTGCTGTGATACGACTGGCAGTATGGGGCAAACACATTTATAGAATTGGCAAGATAAGCAGCAAGCAACAGTAGGCTACGG
Source organism: Gymnothorax reevesii (assembly GCA_029721435.1). NCBI lineage: Eukaryota > Metazoa > Chordata > Actinopteri > Anguilliformes > Muraenidae > Gymnothorax > Gymnothorax reevesii. The sequence continues at coordinate 169,603,678 of CM056574.1, forward strand.
AAAATAAAGCCAAGCGGGTAAGTTTGAAATTTCTCTGAAGACGACCTGTCTTCATTGCACAGGTTGATTTCGGGAAACCCTGAGGGCACGATATTCACTGCGTGCGGGGACGAAGTGTGACAGCAAAGTTAGATTGTCTACGTGTTTGTAAAACAAGCCTTTAGATTTAAAATTAAATACGATTATTCAGTAAACAAACCCGATCCATCCCAGCATCGTATTCGAAAGTGTTCACCTGGAACTTACCGCGCGTTGTTTGGCATTGTGCAGATGTGCATAAAGAGTCTTGCATGCGTGGCCATGTGGTGAGGTTCAGCCGTATAGTAAAATGGGCATTATCGCCTTATTAATCACACTTAATAATGATTTGATTGATGATCAGTGATTGCCTGGGAAACTTTCAAGGGAGTTCTCAACTGAATTTGTCTGAGGTCCATTCTTACTATATTTAGCATGCTATGATTTTATTATTATTTCAATAGAACACACACTGCATATTATACGCATCTACAATAGCTTATCAACTTACGAGCATATTTCCCCGTCATACCTACCCACTGAATTTAAAGGTAAGGTGGATGAGCCATTGTAACTGGACATGGTACCTGTGGTGTTGCATCCTTGCGTAATATTGGCTGATGTAAAGCGTGCGCTGGTCTCGATCTTGTTTAAATTTCTCGTTTCCGAGGGAAAGGAGATTTGTATACATATTTTGTAAAAGCTCGATTGAGTGTGTGAAAGTGATTCGCTGGTAGCAGTTTCTGTGAAGCCCCGCGTGGGGTCGGGCCGCGTGCATTATTGATGTGGAATAACTCATTGGGGAGCATCCTGTCGCCCATTAGAGCCCTTCGCGAGCGCGGCGACATTAAAGAAAACCCCATCTATCTATCTCATCCCCCTCCGCGGTTCGACGATGTGCACCACAGAGCAAACAAAAAAGGAAAATATATTCATATTTAAAATTCATAAATATATCTGGTTAATATTGCTAGTCGTCTCCAGATGCGCAATTGTGTGATTTAAGTTTGCCCTTTATCTTCATTTTGAGCTTTAATTACCTTATGAAGCAGCCTCTGCAGCCTGAGAGGCTACTATGAATCCACCTGGGGTCTCAGAGAGCTCCCGCGTCTATGAAGTCTCAGGTGTTTTTTCTATTCTTTTTTTTTTTTTTTGAGGATTATGCAGCTAAATTGCACGTGTTTCCCAGTAATTCCGGGAAGATTATAAACGACAGAACTTTGAGTGTTGTGGTTGTAGATATTGATCATTTCAACAATCTTGTGAAGGGGTAATATGTAAGCCATTGAAAATCATGGCATTTGGGGATGGGTCTCGTTCATGAAATACAAATGTACGCACTGTGCTCGCATAACCACGAATTTATTTGGGATCGTTTTGAGATCACATTGCTGGCGCTGGCGACATTGTGTAGAACAGGTGCTTTGGAATGCCAGCCTGAGCACTGTCGTTCACATATACCTTTTTGACTGAAGGGTGTCTTCTTTTAGAAACTTTTAATATGCGGAAGTTTTATGATGGTATCGCCACTGAACTTATCCTGAATTGCCCTGCCATCGAAATTTTCTACGTTGTCGTGTCTTTCATTTCATATCACAAATGTACCTTTTATGTGTGTAACCCTAATAATAATAATAATAATAATCAGTTTGAGAACAATGGTTTAGCTATGTATGCCACAGCCGTCACACTTGCGGGTTCTGCCTGCGGTGAATGAGACGCGGGAGCCTGGAGAGCTGTCCAAGTGTAGTGGTGCTGAAACTTTTTGCGCGTGCCTTTATTCTCGCGCTGCCACTTATCACACAGAACAACATTGCTTAAAATTGAATAACGTCGGGCACCTGACATTTGGGTGGGTGTAAGTGTTGAAAGGTTGTTTTTCGATGGCGTAAGGGTTAAAGATCAATAGCTCGTGTCTGCATTGTAACATAATGAAATTCCATCTTCGTAATATCGTAATCTGTGGACATTTTAAACGGCTGATTTATTGGAAATCATTCTTTCACACTGACCATCAGAATTTCCCTTCGTAACACAGATTTTTATGTTCTCAATCAATTATATCAGAATCAGATAACCAAAATATCCATCAATGTAAAAGTGCCATTCTATTTGCTACTCCAGGCAGGCTTTGTCTAATCGCAACAAAGACTTGATTTTCTTGGAGGTAGCACAAAGATATTTTTGGACCCATTGCTGTATATCACAGTTTGGAGCAATAAAACTGTGTTATGCTCCTGAATTTATCTGGTGGAGAGTGTCGAGTGACAGTGTATTACACGCTGCAGTTATTCCGTGTTGAGTGCCTGTTGGGTTATTCCTGCTCTTGTGCCATGTCTTCCTTACTATGGCATAGGGGAGCTTTTATTTTTATTCTGTTTGTATCTGTCAACAGAACTTATGACCCAGAGCCGGTCCTGTGTCTCAGCCATCCCCATGACTCAGCTAAGGGCTTGCTGCAGCTTTGGTTTGCATTCTAGCTGCACAGTCAGATTTCTCTACTCTGATTAGGTGGATCTATTGTTGTTCTTGTGGCGTATTTGCAGTCTGTGAGTTGTATTCATCTGTTATTTTGCTTTTTGTGGTTTGAAACGATTTGTAAATTGCCTGGGATTTGACAGTCACTAAATAAAAGAATGAAAGAAAATGCTGCAATAAAAAAATGGTGTTGCTCGCTTAGCATGAAATGTGCGTGCAGGTCATGCATGAGCTTTGTTGAGACATGAAAGGTGCAGCATGCGGTCAGCAATCAAGGACGATTAATGTTGTGATCTGGATTGCACGACCAGAGAACTCGTTCCCTCAGATGTTGTTTGCTGCTGTAAAGAAGGGGTCTCAATTGTCTTAGTGTGTTACATGTAACAAAAATGTTTTGATGTCATTTTATTTGACATTTGAATGGATGTATTCATTCCTCGGATTAGTAATCTTTTTTTTTTTTGTCACACAACTGTGTTAACACTTTTACAAGAAAATGAGGCATTTTCACTCTGTATGTATGAGGCACTTTGTGTGATGGCGGACAGTTGATTGAGATGAAGCCAAGGACTGCATGCGCTCTCATGTTCTGACATTGCATGCGTGTTGACGGAGTCTGTTCTTGCCCAGATGATGTGATTGCCAGCTCTGTAATTGTGTTAGCGCGCAATGGGGTTGTTTACAATGGCGTACCTGTCAGGTGCACTTGGACAGATTATTCCTGTCTATTTCAGGGGCAGGTAATAAAGTTAAAGTGCTTTATTGAGGCCAGTTTCCCTGCGGAGTATGTACTGTCCTCTGGGGAGGTTCTACTTCTACACCTGAAGATGTAGGTTTTGGAGCTCCAAGTAACCTGTTTTGTGTGTGTGTGTGTGTGTGTGCATGTTTGTTGTCTGTATTTGAGAGTATAAATGTGAGCACATATTCCAAGCCAATGAAAACGGTTGTGCTGCTGGTGCTGTTCCATTGTTTAGTTGTTGAGGAAACATATTTTCTCTGCTTTTTGCCCTACTTGTGTAAACCATGAACAATGCTGTCAAAAATATTTTTCCCCTTCTCAAGTTGTTATTTTTTTGCTTTTTAGTCATATTTAAATGTTTCAGATCATCAAAATGATTTTTACATAAGAAAAGACTGTCAATGATCATAAAATTCAGTTTTAAATGATACTTTCATTTATTGAGGGTAAAGAGTTATTCAAAACCTTTATCACCCACGCAAAAAATAAACAGTATGGGTGCCCCCACCCTATGCCAATCAAAAGTTTCTAATAACTACCAATGACCGTGGAGGAAATTTGACCCACATTTTCCATTCAGACACTCTGCAGGGTTTTCGACCATGAAATTCCTGTTTAAGGTTATGCTGCAGCATCTCAATCAGACTCAAGTGAGGACTTTGACTAGGCCACTCAAAAACCTCAATTGTGTTTCTTTCGAGCCATTCTGGGGTGGACCTGCTTGTGTTCCTCAGATCATCGGTCTGTTGCATTTTTTGCAACTGGGCCTCAGCTTTAAATTTGCCCAGGTGCGCTTTCCAAAAGCATAGCTGCTTACTAAGTTTGCAACTTACAAAGTTCATCCATTCACAGTCACTGGTCCAACTATGTAAGTTAGCATCTGTGATTTCGGCCATCAAGATACCACTACCATGTTTGACTATTGGTATGAAGTTCTCGTTGTGGAATGCTGTGCTACTTTTACGCCAAATGTAACGGGACCCATGTTTTCTAAGGAGTTCCACTTTTGGTTCATCTGTTCACAGAATATTTTCTCAAAATTTAGCTCGTCATCAAGATGTTTTTTTTTTTTTTAATTGGCGAATATGAGAATAGCCTTTGTGTTCTTTTTTGTCAGCAGGGGTTTTTGTCTTGCTGCTTTCCCATGGATTCCATTTTTTCCCAGCCTCGTCCTTTCTGCGGAATCATGAACACTTACCACAACTGCAACAACTGAGGCCTGCAGTTCCTTAGATGTTAGTCTGGGTTCTGATGTGACTTCCTGGATGCGTTGTTGATGTGGTCTTGGAAGAATTTTGGTTTGTCAGCTACTCTCGGGATGGTTTGTTAGTGTTCCATTTCCTGTATTTGTAGATAATGGCTCTCACTGTGGTTCGTTAGAGTTCCAGAGCCCTTGTAACCCTTTTAAAATGGACAGATGTTTACCTCGTTTCACCTCTGTTCTTGAATTTCTTTAAATTGTGGCATCATGTGTTGCTTTTAGCCCACTTCACATTGCCAGACAGGTTCTATTGAAGTGATGTTGAGATTCACATGGGCTGGCAGTAACCATGCCTGGGGGTGTCTTGTGAAAGTGAACCCAGTTATCAATTAAATTTCTTTAATTGGTTTATTTAGTAGGTAATGGGGCAACCATAGGGTCAGGTGGGGTTGGATAGCTTTTTCCTTCAAGAAATGAAATGATCATTTACAAACTGCAATATGTTAACTTGTGTTATCTTTGTCTTGTGTTATATTAATATTATTTTGGTCATCTGAAGCATTTAAGAGCGACAAATATACAAAAAATAGGAGAAATCAGAAAAAAGAGGCAAATACTTTCTCATAGTACTGTGCTGTTTTCCTTACCTGTGCCAGTGTGGATGTAAAAGTGAGTGATGCTGTTTCTCTCTGAGGATGGGAACATCTCTCTGTGCACAGCCTTTAGATCTGAGAAGCAGATTTCCAAAATGGGCTCAGTGCAAAATTTTCAGAATTGTGGTATCGGTGCTAGCAAATCCTAATTAAATAGTATTATATTGGCAAGATTCGTAATATAGCATTTTGCGATCAGTCCAGTCATATCACGCCTGTAAACTTCCCCTATTTCTCCTTACAGCATCATGGCTGCCAGTTTAAAGGTCTCCTATCATGAATTAACAAAAAGATGCAAAGAAACTCCCAAAAGTTTTTGATGATGCTGAGGCCTTTCATGAATTGGTGCACTAGCAGCAGACAGCAGCCCTACAACAGGGCACAGCCATCCCTGTGAGGTTGCGATGCTAAAACCGTGGAAATGTCATGTTTTTTATTGTGCCTCGAATAAAAATAACTTTAAACTAGCTAAATGCTTTCATTTTTTTAAACATAAACAGTTACTCATATAGATGAATGACAAATTAATGGAAATATCAACATATAGAGTCTTCAACAGCCCAAAGCATAGCATCTACAAGTGTAAAACTTTCCTGGGAGATGAGGTACCTTCCCTCCAGGTGATACCTATTCTCTTATTCAGTGTTCTAATGGTGGTGACAGAGAGCACAGTCTTACACGTTGTTCCAAAGCTTCCCATATGAGTTTGGTTGCTTTGGGATCTGCTGGTTATGAAGGTGGTGGCCTATGATTAGGATCATTTTCATGCTCATAAAACCATTAGGTGACCCCTTGTGCCCTGTGGGGCTTGGGTCATTGTCATCCTGGAAGAGGCCTCTCCCATCATGGTAGGAAAGCTTTATCGTCAGGTATACTGGTAATGACACAGAGTACCTCCACACTGATTGGTGGTGACCCTCCTGCCTTTAATTGGACGAGTGCACCAAAATCATGCCAGGAGGATGAATGAAGCACCTGCATTCATTAAGATTTTTTCCTTTACATTGTCATCCTCCAGTATCTATTTGCAGCATCAGTTGATTAATAATTAATTTGCATATAACTAAACACAAGCAGAATGGAGAAATAATCCTAATTAAATGATGGATGGATTAAATTAATGACAAAAAATGCTCTTTACTGTAAGACTGTGCCTTCAGTCTCTAGCTCAACGGTCTACTAAGACCTGGACTGTACTTCTCCCATCATTCAATTATCACCTGCACCTGTTGTTCATTTCCACTGTGCGGTAGCTGTGCACCATTCAGACCAAGACCAACCTTCTCACTTAGCCTTTGCAAAGTCTTGTCACTACATGCCTGTGCTGTAATCCTAGTCTTTTGTAGACATATTTCCTATGTGTCGCGTGTAATATTCTCAATATTTAACTAAGTGCTTTATATTGTTTTATACCAGCACTTTATTTAAACGAACCTCACTTCATTTTTGTTTTCCTATTTGTAATACATCGTTACGGCAGCTAAAGCCCCGAATCCCTAATAGTGTAAAGGAACCTCGATTCCATTTTGTTTTGTATTGCAACGTTTGTGCCGTCTGTTGAGCAGTAGGCTTAACAAACACAATCAAGTCCACCCTTGCACCTGAGTCCAGTCCTTAACTTCCTGCCCTCCGTGCAACTGAACTGCGCATGAAAAACAACCGTTACATTAAGACAAGTTTTGTTGAAAAAGAAGATATTGCTGCTACTTGTGAAAGTTAGTTAGGATATATCCTGACCGTCCCTACCCAAATCTAGCCCAATGGTCTTGACTGATATTTAAAGCTAAGGAAGGTATTGCAAGGTTGCACTGTAAGTGACATGCTGTCGTACCAGAGGGGATCTAGTACAGATAAGGCCAAAGGCCTCTTCAGTTTCAGGTGCTCCAACGTCAATGGCAGAGTCAAACTCTCCTCAGCTCCGCTGCAGAAAGCAGTAGGGTGTGACCAACACTAATCCTCCCGTCAGTCCTACCGAGAATCTTCCATTAAAATTCCCAGACAGCAGGGATTTCCGTCCGCAGGTGGTGCAGCCTCCCGTAAAATCTCCATTTTTATGCTCAGGTTCTGAATTTGCCCTGGATGAGGCTCAGGGCGTGATCCCGGATGGCGCGTCACTCACCTCAGCGAGCCCTCGGACCGCCGACACGTCCGCTCTGCACCGATCATGTCAAGGACCAGCGACTGGAACTGAAATGTCCTGTGTTTCTCTGTTCCTTTCCCTCGCTGTCTTTCAGCAGCAGTCTGAGAACACACACAGGCTCCCACACCTCAGCATTTGTCTCAGATTATGCCTCTGCCAAGATCTTCTCTTCGCCTGACGTACGCGGTTTCGGGCTCCAGGAGAGGAGTCCTCATACTCTCTTTGATTGAATTTCGGGAAACAAACGACGTGCTCCTTATTCTCCCTCCATTCCACCTCAGCTGCCGCCATTATCTATTTTAGCATTGAGGCCTGTATTTGTGGACAAGTTGTCGTGGTTTTGCCCCCGCCGGCTGGAAACAGAAAACCGGCAGGCACTGGGACCATGTACCCAAAAAGTAGATAAGGGACCCACCCGCACAGGCTGAGTACGAAAATAGAGATGTTTAATAAAACTGGTAAAAACACAATATAAAACTCAGGGGAGCAGCGGCACAACAACACAGGGCTCAAGCATCAGAATGCAGCTGCACCCAGCAGCTCTTAAATACCATAGACTTCACCCCCTTTCAACGAGCAACAGGTGTGGAAGTGGAGGCGAAGACAGCAGGAGGGGAGGGACTGCAGGGCAGAACCATCACACAAGTATGTAAATATCAAAGCCAAGCCCAATTCTCCTCTCCCTTTTTCCTCTGAAATTATTGCATTTTTATATTCTAAAGTAAACGTTTACTGTTTGGTCAGGTAGAGAACTTGTTGCAGGAGAGGTACGTTGTAGATTGATGTGCTGTATATGGCGGTTTGCTTGATTGTAATTTAAAAAATGTAGTTCCCCCTGTCAGCAAACTGAACAGTTGGATTGTTTGATTTTTTTGTAAAATAATACTTTCAAAACTTTTTAGATTATACTGTGCCAGTCAACACTCTTAACAGTGTAGGGTCACACTCTCTCTTCCCTATGGGCAAGTCTCAAACTAGCCTGGCATCCATGTCTTTGGACTGCAGGAGGAAACTAACTCCACACAGAAATTCCCCAGGCTGGAATCAAACCCCCCCCTTGGCGGTGGGCAGCTGAGGTACCAATCCTGCCACCCTTTGAAGTGGCCCATTTCCACATTTGTACTCAATGAAATGGAATTTGAGGGTCTTATATTTCAAAGTTCTGCCAAATGATTCAAATTATTTCAGGGCGCAGGCAAAAGTCATTTTTGAGCGCTGTGTTTTATTTGATAATCATTATGAGATAGTGGAAGCTGCAGTGTTGCTGCCCTCTTGATTAGCGTATTGAATTCTGCCTCCGAGGTTATAGATAGTCTGTCGTCAGATCGGAAGGCTCGTAATTTCTCTTTTCACGCTAGAACATCTATACAAGTTCTGTCAATAATACATAATAATAGCTACAATAAAATCCTGAATTACAACGTACAGATATTGTGATAGTACCAATGAGCCCTTTACCATTTTTGACTTTTTAGCGATTAATGTCAATGTTGAAAGCAACGTACGCGTCATGTCTGAGATGGTACTCATCGAACAGACCATAGGGTGAAAAATGGAAATCAAAAATGTGTATAACCCTTTGAGCGCTGAATGCATAGGAATTTTCAAGGAATTAAAAATGTTGTTACCCTGAGCTGTTGAAAACCTATCATGTGGCAACTTGTTTAAACTTGCTCTTGCGCCGTGCGGGAGCTCTTTTAAACAGGTTGCCACATGATAGGTTTTCAACAGCGTCTGATTTTGATATCTTACATCATTGGGCCCACGGCGCTGAAAGGGTTAATTACAAAATAACAAAGGACTAATGCCAAGTGAACTGAGGTCTGCTCCAACACAAGCAAATAAACACAAAGCCAGGCAACGAGTGAGGGAGAGTGCTAGCTTAAATAGAAGCCTAAAGGAAGATCAGGTGCAGGTCATTAAACAATAGGGAGAGTGAAAACAAAATGGCGGACCAGATTTAGCACAGAGGCCAATGGTGGCATGTTCACTGGAAATTTTGGTCTGAACATGACTGCAGGAAGTGCCAGATTGCTCAAAAACTAAAACTTCAAAATATAAGGTGCAAATGCATTGGACAGAGGAGAAATCAAAAGTAATTTCACTTATGAATCATGATCAGCTAAGATTTAAGCGAAATGATACTGCTGCACTATAGAAGCAAATCTGTTTTGATTCCTTCGGCTTTCAGAGTGAATTGTGTGGGAAATATGAAAAAAGTAAGCATTTTCTCCACTGCACAGGTGTGTTTCCAAATAAAGAAGACAATGATGGTTCTTCTCCCTCTGAAGGGTTAGTGAATAAACTCAAATATAATTGCTGAAATAGGCTAGTTAACACAGCAATTACAAATGGTTGTTTACATTTTAACCCTATAATGCCCCCTGTATCATATACGATACACCAAATTTGACGGACCATGCCCACCTGGTACAACACAACCACGACTGCTCACTGTATCATATCTGATACACAGTGCTGCCCCCTTGAAGGAAGAAGTGAGATTACAGGAGTCTCTCCCCTAGTCACTCACTTCAAGGTGGTAGCTCCATGTGAATGGGAATTCATGAATTTCCTTGGACTTTGGCAGTGAAGTTTGGCATTCCAAGGTAAATATAACACAAAAACTTATTCTTATACATGTTAAGGGATAGCTATAAATAGTAGAGAGCATATAAATAATTTGAAATTTCGAGTGTTGAGTTCTGGAGGGGTGCTGTTTTTTGGCTGTATCTGGTATGACACTCCTGGAATTAGAGGAAGTTCTGTTCAGCAATGTATATTTTGCTGTCACAAAACCTAATGATCAACAGTGGATCTGAATACTACCCTTCAATACTCCAAAAATATTACTGGGTCATATTTTTCCTGTAATAATGTCTGTCTCTGGGCATTATAGGGTTAAGCCGCTGTTTTAAAACAAAAGTCGATTAGAATTGTCCAAACAGCTAAAATGCTGAATCTAAAGCAGCGCTTCAGGAGATTTTTTATTTTTTTTGTCATGTGCAAAATGCTCCTCTACTTGTAGTATGTGAAAAGCTTTTCCACAGGGCAGAACTACTTTCCAGCACCACTGAAAAGCTCGTGAAATCCATTAGTGAAAAGCATTTTTGGTGCTCAACAGGTCATTTTTTTCTGCCCAGCAGCTCTGTGTGATAGGACTGCACTTGCTGTTCCACTGTCTCTCGCTAGCATGGTGAAACCGTCATTCTTTTAAATGAGAGCCGCATTGAATTTCAATAAAATGCGACTATGCATTATTTATGGTAAAATAATACAGTTTGTAGGTAGCCAGCTAGGGTCATTGGGCTCTGTAATGATTTTGTTAAAGGATTTGAAACAGACAGGGATTTGTTGTTGAAGATGGATAATTTTATTATCCTATTGATTGACACGAGGACTGATGATTTCCCCCTCGCTTATTCCACAGTCAGGATAAATATTTGGGTTTCCTGATTGCCTGCCCTGAAGACACATGGCAGCTGCAAAATTAATCTGGGATGTCAACATTCTTATTTAGTTTAAAGGCTTCCCTGTTTGATTTTTCAGGGAGTAACTTTCGGGAGTACAGTGTGGTTGAATGACCCCGGTGAACAAAGATAATAAATTATGGAAAATAAATAATAAAACTGGTGGTGAGAAATCTGTGAGAGGAGATAAAGGGAATTTATCTGTCATCATTCTCTGTTTGGTTTCGCTGGTTTGTCCAGTACATTCTCACTCTCAGTAGTTGTCATATAGCAACATTTGGGCAGATGCCCTGGGTGTCTCTGTACAACAAAAAGGAAGTGTTTCGCATCAGATTTGGACTCTGTAGGTATCTACATACTGAAGACACCAACAAAAAGCCAACAGCATCAGATTTTGACAACAATCGTGAACATGACAAGAAAATGAAACCATCAGGACTCAAAGCCAGAATTTCGGTGCTGTGAGGCAATTGCGCTAACCAATGAACCACTGTACTTCCTGTTAAAGCTTTCTAAAACATAGTTTTGAAGTAAATTGGTTTATTTTAACAAAAATCAAGATCTATAACAATAATTTTGGTGCCTGAGCGTGACCAAGTTGTAGTTTGGTGCTTAAACCCAACCAGGTGGTTTTGGTGCTTAATCCTTATGGAGTAGTTTATTTGTGTAAACTAAACCAAGTAGTTTAGATGCCAAATTCTAATCAAGTAGATTTGGTGTCCATATTTCACCTAGCAGTTTCAGTACTTGAAGCTAACAAAGTAGCTCAGATGCCTTCAACCTCAACAAGTAGTTTCACTGCCTAAATCTAACCTAGTAGTTTGGTCCCTAAACTTAACATTCAGCAATGCCATGGCGAGGACTCCCTTTGGGCCGTCTATTGACATTCGGTCAAAGCGTCACTAGAACGTCGTGATGACAAGCCGAAACGAGAAAACTTTTTTTTCCTCCATCTGAAACAGTGTGTGTAAGCATCTGTGCGCATGTACAGAAGTCTGCGTATTTAAGTGTGTGTATGCACATGAGTGTAATCGGCTGCAGGTCACGTATCTCCATGTTAGTCTGAATCCCTCTAATCCAGAGGGGTATGAGAGTTCTGTCTCCATGTCGAATCTCGGGCTTAGCTGTGAAATGGGAATTTAGCAGTGTGTGGGATGTGGAGAGCGCCAAAGGAGAGCATACGGAGGTTTCATCTCTGTTACATTAGTCATAGACCACATTGGTAAGCAAAGGTGGTTAAACGAGTTTTAGAAGATTTATCCACTGAGTATTCAAGCCAATTCCTGTCAAAGTGACATTTAAACAACTATGTCAACGTGATTCTTTTTTTTTTTCTTATCACAAAATGTCAAATTTTATCCTGCTGATTCAGTTCATATACGCAGGTTCACAGAAGATAAAGAAATGCTGACTTACCCTTTATATTTTTTCCCTCTTTTTGTCTTTTGCCTGAATGAGGTAAATTTGAGGGTTGGTGTAACTTTGCTGTTCCCTCTCACAGCAGTGGGATCGAGGGAAGAGGAAAGTGGGCATAGTCTGCTACACGTGTCCCTGCCAATAAGTGGTTTAGGGCTGTCGTGCAGAAGACAACGCAAACACAATTCTGTCTCTCGCCCTCTAACCTCCAGCTGCAGAATCGCCTCGGGCCGTTTGTGATGGAACAGTTATTTGGTTGCTGTCAAGCTCAATATGGCAATGAGATCATTTTCCCTGTGACGTTTGATTGAATAGTCTGCCCCCCCACCCCAAACAGTCAAGTCGACCCCCAGGCACCTCTTGCGCTGAATCCCTGCCCCCTCTCCAGCCTCGCCGATGTGACCCCCCCCCCCCCTTCGACGTAGCGGAAGACATCGAATCACGGTGTCATCACCCTTCCTCCACCCTGACACGGTCACCATGAGACAGGGGATGGCAGACGCGCTTCGTGTCAAACGTCCGTCCCCCCTGACATCTTCTCTAGGGCGAGATAATTAGTTAAATCCCGAGCATGAGCGATGAGATTCTTGCCCGTTGGAGTCACGGTGCCCGCGTCGGCTCTTTGACCACTTAGTTTATCTCCGCTGACACATTTCGCCCATATTTTTTTTTTACAAGGACACCGCAATCCGTCACGCTCCTCTATAAGCGACTCGTGCAGGTGGTCCCGATCCCTTCACCCTTTGTTCTGTTCGCTAGCTAAGAATAAGTACACATAAGTCAGTGACTTTGCTGTTGTTAAGGGTATAACTTTACTGTTAGGGGCACGATGTCATGGGATGTTTTGGCTGTGCGTGTAGGGACACCAACAGGACAAAGCGACTTCTGTAGCCAGTGCTGTCCGACTCCCTCATAATGGCTGCTGAAAGGAATATGCCAAAGAAGATTATGGGACGGGCATGGGGTTGGGTGTGTGTGCGTATGTGTGTGTGTTTGTGGGGCATGGGACGTGCACATGTAAAAAAGATGTGAGTGCAATACTGAACTCGTTCTTCTTTGATCACGAGGACAAGTCGTTTCCATTAGGTTGAGCGAAACTGTGAGCTGGTCGTGGGAGATCAAAGGCGTAGTTCCCCACAACTGAGCACCACGTAATCCGAGTGGACTGCAGGAGAAAGTGAATGAGTCTGAGGGAGGAATATGTGGGTGTATAAGAGGAGTGTGGGGGTTGGAGAGAGTGATTGAGTCAATAACTGGGAGGAACGAGAGGAGGGGGTAGGTGTGAGTAGTTTACTCCAGAAGGCATTAACAGAATGTAGGCGGGCGCCGAACTCAGCGATGTGTGTTAGCAGGGATTTAGATAACGTTGTTGAATATTTCATAGGCCATAAACCCAATTTTTTGTGGATGTACCTTTCTGGGGCAATTTCACCATCGCTCAGTGACACGAAACTGCCCTGACGTTGTACAGGATGGCTTCACAGTCATTTACATTTGTTCTGTCTTGTTCAGCACGATGGTAGAGTATGCATTTTTAAGACGGCTCATTAGGAGACGGCGTTCCACACGCCCTGCTTAGATTCCACTCCTTCTCAGAGAAGTCTCTGTGTGTTGAAGCACCTCTCACCTCATAGATGACTCCTGAGGGCCTATTTGTGGCACAAAGGAGGCGGCATCATTTTCAACCAAGAAAGTATTTCAGCTCTCTTTCAGGAGCCATTATGTTTTGCTTTAACAAAAACATTCTTCGGTGTTTCCTGTGAATAATTTATCAGACTTTTAATATAAGACAGATGGGAACCTAGCAGGGGGGCGGGCAGTTTTGTTTGGGATATTTTTTCGTCCCTGGTGCATTTTTAAGCGCCCTTCTCGTTGGGATTTCATGATGGTGGTGTAGGCCCAGATGCGATGCGTCATTTATTTGGGCGGTTGGAAGCGGAGGTGATGCTGTAGGTGAGGGACACTGGTTTCTCCCCCAGGAGTAAGATGACTTCACCACCCCCTCCCTACCTCACAACTCTTAACCCTGCCCAGAGTATGCCTCAGAGCTGAGGAAAAGCTCCAATGTGCGGTTTTTGAGTTTATCGGTCTGTAGACACATATGCTCTTGTACGATAAGAGCCAGAGAGGAAACCTGGGCTGGGGATTGGTCTTCAGACGTGTGTACGTGCGGTTGGCTCAGACTTCTATGTAAATCACCTGCCAGCCGTCTGGCCCGATGCCGACCTGCATGCGAATAAATAGATCGGTGATCAATCAGGGAAGTGCGGCGGCGTCAAGGTCACCTCTGCGGCTGCGATCTTCGCTCCAACCTTTCTGTAGGCGGTTGACATTCGGCGAGACGCAATATTTTCGAAGGCATTCAAAGTGGTTTGTTTGCTCTTCCGTTATTGCTCCGAACACATTTGACACAATTGATTCGATGCCGGGCGGCGCGAGCTCGTTTAATGTCAATAATCAGTGTCAAACAGAAGTAGGTGTGGAGTGCACATGCTTGATTGGTGGGTATTTTGAGCAGCTCTCGAGCAGCGGTTTGTCGCTCAAACAGATGTTTGTAGAGCGTTGGCGGCGGGTCTGTACCGTGCCCAGTGCAGGTTAAGGCTGTGGTACCAACAGAAGGCAGACGGGGAAAAGACTAGGATAGGAGATGAAGGAAGCATTAACACCCTGTCAGCCCTCGGTACTGACGGTTATGTGCCTTTTTCACAGAGGAGTTTTTTTTTTTTATTCTGTTCCTGAGGCTGAGGGTGTGTGCGCATGTATTTGTGTCCAAGACAAACCACTGTAGAATTGTCTACTTGCAGTATTATTAGAGTCCATTCTATTGCGAGGAAGAGCACATGCATATTCAAATTTCTCTGTCTGGTATTAATTGTATCTGCGCTGGTGGTGATTTTCACTTTATCTAAATATCTTCGTGCGTGATGTTTGTGTGTTCGTATGAGAGCGTTAGCACGTGTAGCTAAGCTAACCTCCACGTGTCTTATGTCACTTGTCTGTCCCAATAGTTATGTATCAAGACACCCTCATGTTTATCGTGTGTGTGTGTGTGTGTGTGTGTGTATGCCTGGGTGTGTGTGTGTGAGTGTTTATTTGTGTGCTTGCATGTTATCCATGATCTCACAGCCCTGTCCCGTATATGTCTGCCCCTATTTGAGCTGTGGTGTTCAGGCTGCTCTCACTGTGTTCTGTGAGGAACACTGGAGGAACTGAAAGGCTTCAGGGAGAGTGAGAGGATGAGAGCGAGGGATCAAATGAAGATAAACAGAGTGAGTGTGAGATGCCCCCTCCCAGACCCTTAAAGGCCTGTGTCATGTCAGGCACTTGTGCCACCTGAGGTTAGCTGCCCATTTCTGGTACAGGACTGGGGAGTGGAGTTGCAGGTCAGGGGTGACACTTGCTTGGTTGGGGCCCTATTGCTCTGGTGGCCGTGGAGACAACAGATTGCAATTCCTTAACCTTCTGTTATAGTGATGCTCAGCGGGTCAATTTGATGTTTGCCGTCGACAGCTGCCGCTGAGTCAGTGTCTTTTTTGAGCGTTGATTGGATTTCCATTTCTCACCTCTCTCTCTCTCTCTCTCTCTCTCTCCCTCTCTCTCCCCTTTTGTCTAATGTTGCAGTATAAAGGAACTTTACCATGTATTGACATTCGCCTGCGTAAACGCATTTTCATTGACATGAGGGCAGCGTCTGCAGTCTGGACCACCTGAGCTGGCTTTAAGACAGCGCCAGAAGGTGACCTAGAGGTCAAAGGGCACAAGAAAGGGTCTTTTCATGCTTGCGTCTCTCTGTGGAGCGATCGAATCCTCGTCTTTCTTGTCAAGTGGACGAGAGACCAGAATGCGGACCCTGAGAAGTGGTCCTACCTGCCTTTTATGCAGATACTACACATTCCCTTAAACTCTGTGCATTCAACTGTATTCTATATAACCACAGCCTGCAAAGAATGGTTTCTGTTTTTGGCCTCTGGTCCAAAGGTTGTGAAAGTTCCAGTTTTGTCGTTTTTGAGTATAATATCTGTCGCACGCTCCGTCCGCATCTCTGAAAAATGGATCCAGAAGGAATCCTGTGATTCCATGAAGCCCAGCTCTACAAATCACGGCCCTCAAGGGCCAGAAACTGCTGGCTTTTCGCCTTCCCTTTACCTGGGAGTCAGGTGTGAGGACAGTCTGGCCAATCTGTTGTACTGATTGTTCAGGTAATTACCTGGAAGGAAAGAACAGCAGGACCAAATTTGGAGTTGAGGGCCAAATTTGAGTAACCCTGCCAAAGAAGGACACTGTCCAGGCTCTTTTTTGAGGAAATTTCACACTCCGTGCACCTGCAGTACCCAAGAGGGCCTCACGGAGAACTGACAAGGCTTCTCCACATGCAAAATAGCTGAAGAAGCCTCTTTCCCGACAGTGAGCTGCAGGCATTAGGGCGTGCCGCTCTGCGTAAATCTGTGAGATGGGTGGGAAAATTGCTCCTGGGGGTCCCGCTGTACCCCGTCCCCTGAACCCTGACGGCAAGGCGTATTATTTTCTCATCTTTGCCGGGGAGGGCATCCCGGGGGACAGAGAGTGGAGGGGGGCGGGGTGCGCGCGAGGCGTTTTGGAAGGCGGGGGCAGTGGAGTGAGTGACAGGTCTGTAAATAGCAAGAACAAGGGCTGGCTGAGGTGGCAGCTCTGTCATAGCAAACACCGCCAAACACGAGTCGCGCCCCTCCCTCCGATATGCTTCGATTTGTCTCCGCCTGCCTCACGTCCGTCTGACAGACAGGGGCGAAACTTGCCGGAGAGGGACGGGGAATCGTGGGAAGGGTGGAGAGAGAGCGATGCAGAGGGCAAACGGACAAATCAAACATCAGGTTTTAGTTACGTGAATCAAGTCTTTTACATTATTCTCAGTTCTGATTTTTTTTTTTGCTATTCAAATTGGACTCTATCACACCAATGAAACTATAGCACAGTAAACTGCATGGGGACATCATTCATGTCAATGCCAGTGTGCATGCAGTCAGGTCCATAAGTTTTTGGACAGTGACACAGTTTTCATCATTTCAGCCCTGCAGGCCGCCAACTTGGATTTTAAATGTATCAATCAAGTTGTGCTTGAAGGGTTGACTTTTATCTTTAATTGAAGGGATTTTCAATTATTTTAAAAACTTTGAAGGGATTACAGCCATATTTATCCACACCTCCCCCTCCCCAAATAATTACCTCTGGCGAGGAGGTTATGTTTTTGCTGGCGTTGATTTGTCTGTCTGTCTGCTTGTTTGTCTGTCTGCTTGTTTTCAAGATAACTTGAAAAGTAATGAATGGATATCACTGAAATTTTGTGGGTGGGTCGCTATTACATCAGGGATGGAAACCTATTTATTTTGACCGCGATCGGTCAAACAAGATGGCCGCCGCAGCAGCCATCTCGAAACCCTATGTTGCAGATACCTTAAATTTCTTATGAGTCATGTTCACTCAGCAACATTTCAACTGTACTGCCTTGGCGGAGGTCTGCACTCTCAGAGTGTGTCCAGTTAGTAATTGGATGGAATAAGTAATCATACATTATACATAATCATACAACTGCCATTTTTAATAACCGAATTCAAATCTTTTGTAATCAATGACTGACTGAAGTCTGGAACCTGTAACTATCGCCTGATGCTGGGTATTTCCCCGGTGATGCCTTCACCGCAGCTGTGTCCGGCTCCTTCTGGTTTTTAGGCCGTACTTCCTTCAGTACATTCCCTCAGCGTGGCTGTTTCCACCCCCTCTTTGCTCCATTACACGCTCCTCCCTGCTCCCGCTCCCCGGCCCTTCTCCCGCTCTGATATTTTCAATATTTCCTGTCGCGCTCTATTAGTTCCTTTAATGAAATATCATAACAACGGGAGCCGGGATTGTGTGGGCCGGCCGGCCCTACATCCGTCTCTCCTTCTGTCAGTCGCCGCGGCGACGGTGTAACCGAGACTGATGACTCTGCCCGGGTTGCTCCATCGCACCGCCCCTCCAGGGCCGCCGGGCTGGGCCGACTGCCCCGGCTTTTCCTACAGGACCCTGTGAGGGTGTGTAATGGCCTGATGTAGATTCAGCATCACCGCACTGGGGTTATCTATCTATTTTGACTGGTGGGGGGACTTTGGGATGCAGGACATTGTTTATAAATGCGCTATGTGTACGTAGATGTTTAGAGAAGACAATGGTCCCCACTTGGTGGCTAAAGGGCGACGGTCTTGTCTTAGTAATGTGTGTGTCTGCATGCGTGGATGTGTGTGTAAATAAAAGGACCCCCTCCAGACAAAAAATAATAAAATAAGAATAAAATACCGCCTCAAGACAAAATGTCGTGTCCTAGACAAGCATACACTTTTCCTCAGAGAACACACTCTGTGTTGAACACATTACAGGAAATGGATGAAGACAAATGCATGCATTTCTCTCTCTCTCTCTCACTCTCTCTCTTTCTCTCTCTCTATCGCTCTCTCTCTTTCTGTCTCTTTTTCTTTCTTCCTTTTCTCTGCCGAGCATTAGAAGGAAAACATTTCTCGCAAACGTTGAATCCCTCATAAAATCAATTTGAAAGCTTCGATCTGAATAGGCTGGATTAAGACGTGAACCTTAATAATAAACGAAAGAAAAGAAACAATTAAATTCTCCAAATCGATTTGTTTTCCTCACCCCTGACCACTGTAATGAAAAAAGACCTCTCCATTCAACCTTGTTTATAAAGCCACAGAAATATCAATAATGGCTCCCTGAAGGAAAATCCCAATTCTATAATTGTTTAAGAAGTTCCAAATTAATTTATAAATGTCTGGCTTTAGGGCATTCACGGCTTTCGCAAAACTAACAATTACAATGAGTTTTTACGCAAAAAAAGTAATTTCATGCACGAAAATTTTAACAGCAGTTTTGAACATGTGATTTTTAAGGATACTTATACAAAAATACTTACACACCCTGTGTTTGTACTGATGAGATTGGATACTACATAAGCTAAAAGAAATGGAACAAATCCCCAACAAATGAACTCAAAAAAAGCGCACGTATGTGGTTTAATTCAAAATTTTGTCATTTAATTGCATGCTATACAAAATATAGGGGCAGGTCAAATCTCTGCTATGAATGGAAGTTTTGAGAGGCTCAAATCATAATTGTTTTTTGCCGAGACTGCTTCATGTATGAATTTACTCAATTCTGAGGTCATTTTTAGAGCTGTAGTTCTGCAGTAACTGGCATCTATTTCACAAAGTGTCTGTTTGTCCCTGTTAGAGAGCTTTGACTTGAAGCTTCAGTTCTTTCTCGCTCCTGGAGTTAAAATATTCTAAGCAATTCCCTTCACCAACTTCAAGAATTTTTTTAGTTTTTGTGGCTGACAAATCAGCAATTCAGGCAACAATTACTTGGCTACTGTACTTTGGAACTTTGTCAGTTGCTGGTTCGACCTCTTTCTTGCAAGTCACATGCTTCCAGTTAGCATTGAAATTAATTTAAATAACCTGTGTTGGTGCTGTCGTAATTGCAGTTTCGTGATTTCAGTGTATAAAATCCATTTTTCAGAGCCACTTCTGATACTTTGTCCTCACCCTGTATACAATTGGCATGACATACAGTAAATTGTAAGTGGTTTTGCTGTAAACTTCTTTTGATCATGTACAAAATCAAAACAAATCATTTTAACTGGTTAGTAAGAGCTGAGGAAGCCAGGCCTTTTCTCTCGACTCTAACAGGATGATGTGGAGTCTAATGGCCGGCCGCTTTGCTGGAGTGTCATCGTTGTTCTGTCTTTGCTGTGGATTTTAATAACGCCCTGTCTCTCGTAACCTCACAAGCGGTAATTACTCCACGCTAAGCTTTTAAGGAACATTTAAACACTCCAGATGACCTGCCCATCATCCCCTCGCTCCGCCCCCTCTGACTTTCTCTCAGCCGTAAACCACTTCAGTGCCCTGTAATCAGCATCACACAGCGTACGCCATTCGCTTTTGCGAGTTCTAATTCATCACTTCCTCTTTCAGGATCAGTCACACAAAAAATAAAACAAAAATTTGCCCAGTAGAGAGTGCCTTCCCAGGGCTGTGTAGCGTAATGGCAGATTTTTTTAAAATAGACATCCCTTTGAGCCCTATTTCGCTTTCTCAGTCCATACCGCCTTTCTCTGCGAGAGAGTGTTTTGCCGTTGGAGAATAGAAGTTGGCAGGTGCTGGAGATTTTTTCTTTTAAGGAATAAGCTGCCAATGGACAGGCCTTTATCATCGGAGTCAACCAAGTTTGTGATTGGTTTCTATACTTGAGAGGCGAAGCAAATACCCTTGCTATTTTCTCTTTCCCATCAGGGGATTGGCTGACCAGGGGGGCTAGAGCCGAAATGGAGGCTCTGGACTCCATCTCCATCTATTTCCATAACAAGCAGCTCTGCCTCTGCCTGAGAATGTATAATGCAAGCAGAGGTACCTCCGCTGCTCCACCATAGAGAAGGAGAGTGGGGGATCAGGCTGTCCTTTGCCTTTCTTTTCTTGACCCCCTCATCTACTCCCCCCCCGCCGAGTCTCACATCCTGCACCTCTGGCCCCACCCCTGGTGGTATAGGGGAAGGTAAAATGAACACATGTGATCAACCTCTGCCCTCTGATTGGTTGAGGGCCAGCACTGCACTTAAAAATCAAGCCATGCCTCACTGAAATGGTCGCCACCCACCTGCCCTTTGCCCTGCACTCTACTCCCTGTCTGTCTGTGCTGTCCATCTGTCTGTCTCGTTCTCTCACCCTTTCACTCTCCTCTCTATCTTTCTTTCTTTTTAACCTCTTCATCTCCAGTGCCCCCTAGAGGTGCTGTTACGGGACGAACATAAGCGCTCTCAAACCCATTTAGCCCTGGTGTGGAATAGGGCCATCCTAATGAAGGACTTAGTCTTTATTTCTTTTTCTGTCTCTCTTCATCTCTCTCTTTCTCTCCCTCTCCGCCTCTGTCTCTCGCTCCTATGCAAGTGGCTGTGTCTGTGAAAGGGTGTCTGTGTGTGTCGGCATGCTTATGTGTGCGTGTGTGTGTGTGTTTATGAATGCAGATTCAGTTTCATATTTATATGCGTGCCGTTGTTAGTGACCCTGATCTCCTTCCTCTGCTGCATGGGCGCTGCCCCATGAGTCATCAATTCAGGGCCACTGCCTCATCTCAGCAGTCTTCCTGACAAATTATGCAGTGGTGCATCTCCTATAGATATAAACTCAATTAATTGCCATCCTGGCAAATCTCAGAGCTACTGTAATGAGCCACTTTATGCTAATTTAACTTTGCGGGCCATGAGTGGAAAGCTAATTCCTGTCTTATTCCACTCGAGTGTGAGTGTGTGAGCTCAGAGCCATGTACAGCCCTGACAAAGATTCCAGTGCTTGTTGGGGATTTTGGGCGTGCCTCTCAGCAGCGCTGAAAGCAGGAAAGAAAGACTTAGTTTTACTGCATGAGTTATATGCGCTGGAGAAGGAAGCTGGTGGAGAGTAGTGGTGGAAATGTCCTGGCGTTAGGAAATGGCCGTGTGAATCCGCTGGTATTGCAGAAGGCCGCTGGTGCAATTGCTGTGTGAGGGTGTTGATGTCATTGGAGTAGGCTGGTGCAACTGTTGCGTGAATATGTAGGCATTGGTTAAGTTGGCTGGAGTAATTGCTGAGTGAATGTGGTGGGGTTGGTGCAATTACTGTATGGATGTGCTGATAGTGATGAAGTTATCTGTTGTAACTGAACTGTAAAAGCGCTGGTGTTGGTGAGGAAGGCTTGTGTAATCGCTGCATGAGTGTCCTGCTGTTGATGAAGTAAGGTGTTGTAATTGCTGAGTGAATATGTTGGGGTTGGAGAAGTAAGCTTGTGTAATCGCAGTGTGAATGTGCTGGGGTTGGTGCGGTAGGCTGGTGTAATTGCTGTGCGAATGTACTGGGGTCGGTGAAGAAGGCTGGTGTTGTTGTTGTGCAGATGTGCTGCGTCGGTGAAGTATGCTGATGTAATTGTTGTGTTAATGTACTGGCATCAAATAAGTATGTTGTGGTAATGGCCTGCCGGCAAAAGACACAAAAGCTGGCGGGCAAAGGGACCATGTACACAAAAAGAGATGAGGGACCCAAACGCACAGGCTGAGTAAAAATATAAAACTCTTTAATTAAATATACAAAAAGTAAAACCAGGGGAGCAGCAGCATGCAGAAAAATAGCAGGGCTCAAGGAAGAGACTCAGAATACTGCAGCACCACAATAAGCCAATGAGCCAACCCTTAAATACCAACACTTCACCTCCACCTTAACGAGCAACAGGTGTGGCTCGTTTAGGTGGAGGCGAAGAATGCAGCAGGGAGAAGGGCCTGCAGGCCAACACCATGACAAAGTAGGCTGGTGTTATTTGCTGTGTGAATGTGCTGGTGTTATGGAAAGATGCTGAGATAATAGCTATATGAATGTGCTGGCAGCGGTGAGTAAGGTTTTTGTAATTCCAGTGTGAATATCCTGAAGTTGGTGAGATGGGTTGGTCTAATTGCGGTATGAATGAGGAGGTGTTGGTGAAGTAAGCTGGTGTTATTAATGTGAGTAATTGCTATGTGAATGTGCTGGTGTTTTAGAAGATGGCTGATATAATTGTTGCGTGAATGTCCTGGCGCTGGTGAAGCAGGCTGGTGTATTGCTGTGGGAATGTGCTGGTTTTGGTAAAATAGGCTGGTCTAACTGCTGAGTGAATGTGCTGATGTTGGTGAAGAAGAGTAATTGCTGTGCAAATCTCCTGGTGCTGGTTGAGTTAGCTGGTGTCACAGCCATGTAAGTGTGGACAGACATTATCTCTGATGCATATGAAGCCACATACACACCCATAACTCACGCACACCATGTATGTATTCATTGCTCACACACACTTGCTCACACCGGTTTGTGCACACTACTGGCCAAAATATCATGAACACCCTGCATTTCTCATAATTTGGCTAGTTTTTGTCATCTTAAAGTGAATTTTGAGCAACAATGGTGCACAAAATTCCAAAGGGACATTTGTATGTACTAAAAGTGTTTCTGCTAACAACTGCACATCTTGAAATTCAACTTGAGTTGCTGTGGGATGAACTTGACCAGGCAGTCAGAGAATTGCGCCCATCAAGTTCAAAAGGACTCATGAAGGAACTCTTGAAAGCCCTGAATGAGTAACCAGGAGGTTCCCCCCTTAAACTACTGTAAAGAATGCCTAGGATATGTCAGGCTGTAATCAAGCCAGCAGCCATACCACTACTCCATTTGCACCAGCCGTGTGGCTGATGCTATGCAGGTGTGGGCTTGGTTAGTACTTGGATGGCAGACCACCTGGGAAAACCAAGTTGGTGTTGGTGGCCAGTAGGCTGCACTTTTCCCTCTGGTGGAATAATCCCCAATGCCCCACTGCAGTGATGGGGACACTGTACTCAAGGAGATGCCGTCGTTTGGATGAGACGTTAAACCGAGGTGCTGACTCACCGTGGTCATTAAGGATCCTATGACACTTTGATAAGAGTAGGAGGTTCCCCGGTGCCATGGCTAAATTCCCAACCTGGCCCTTTCAACTTGCCGCCTAATATCCCCTGATCTAATTGCCTGTGCAACTTGTCCTCAACCCCCAGGGCTCCCTTGAAAAATTGAGATCTCAATCTCAATGGGACTTCCTTGGATAAATAAAGGTTGAATAGAATGAACGTTGTAGAATAAGGCTAAAGGAGGGTACTTTGTAGAAAGTGGAATTTGAATATGTATATGTCTTAGCAAATAATTTAGTACATTTCTAAGATATGCATTTCTATGTTGTTCTGTTTTTTGTTGTCGCAGAAAATATACTTTAAGTTAAGAAAAAGCAGCCGAATTCTGAAAAAAGGCTGGGTGTTTGTACAAAACCCAAAACCAGTGAAGTTGGCACGTTGTGTAAATCGTAAATAAAAACAGAATACAATGATTTGCAAATCCTTTTCAACCTATATTTAATTGAGTACACTGCAAAGACAAGTTACTTAATGTTCGAACAGGTAAACTTTGTAATTCTTTTGCAAATATTAGCTCATTTGGAATTTGATGCCTGCAACATGTTTCAAAAAAGCTGGCACAAGTGGCAAAAAAGACTGAGAGAGTTGAGGAATGCTCATCAAACACTTATTTGGAACATCCCACAGGTGAACGGGCTAATTGGCAACAGGTGGGCGCCATGATTGGGTATAAAAGCAGCTTCCCTGAAATGCTCAGTCATTCACAAACAAGGATGGGGTGAGGGTCACCACTTAGTGAACAAATGCGGGAGCTGATTGTCGAACAGTTTAAAAACAATATTCCCCAACGAGCTATTGCAAGAAATTTAGGGATTTCATCATCTAAGGTCTGTAATATCTTCAAAAGGTTCAGAGAATCTGGAGAAATCACTGCACGTAAGCGACAAGGCCGAAAACCAACAGTGAATGCCCATGACCTTCGATCCCTCAGGCGGTACTGCATCAAAAACTGACATCAGTGTGTAAAGGACATCACCACACGGTCTCAGGAACACTTCAGAAAACCACTGTCAGTAACAACAGTTCGTCGCTACATCTGCAAGTGCAAGTTAAAACTCTACAATGCAAGCCGAAAGCCTTTTATCAACAGCACCCAGAAACGCCGCCGGCTTTGTTGGGCCCAAGCTCATCTGGACTGATGGACTGATGCAAAGTGGAAAAGTGTTCTGTGGTCTGATGAGTCCACATTTCAGATTGTTTTTGGAAACTGTGGACGTCGTGTCCTCCGGACCAAAGAGTAAAAGAACCATCCGGACTGTTATAGGCGCAAAGTTCAAAAGCCAGCATCTGTGATGGTATGGGGGTGTATTAGTGCCCAAGGCATGGGCAACTTACACATATGAAAAGGCACCATTAATGTTGAAAGGTACATACAGGTTTTGGAGCAACATATGTTGCCATTAAAGCAACGTCTTTTTCATGGACGCCCCTGCTTATTTCAGCAAGACAATGCCAAGCCACATTCTGCACGTATTACAACAGCATGGCTCCGTAGTAAAAGAGTGCGGGTACTAGACTGGCCTGCCTGTAGTCCAGACCTGTCTTCGATTGAAAATGTGTGGCGCATTATGAAGCGTAAAATACGACAACAGAGACCCCGGACTGTTGAACAACTTAAGCTGTACATCAAGCAAGAATGGGAAAGAGTTCCACCTGAAAAGCTTCAAAAATGGGTCTCCTCGGTTCCCAAACATTTACTGAGTGCCATTAAAAGGAAAGGTGATGTGACACAGTGGTAAAAAGGCCCCTGTGCCAACTTTTTTGCAATGTTTTGCTGCCTTTAAATTCTAAGTTAATGATTATTTGAAAAAATAAAGTCTCTCAGTTCGAACATGAAACACCTTGTCTTTGCAGTGTATTCAATTGAATATAAGTTGAAAAGGATTTGCAAATCATTGTATTCTGTTTTTATCTACGATTTACATAACGTGCCAACTTCACTGGTTTTGGGTTTAGTAATATTTTGGCATGTAGTGTTCGGGACCACAATGGAAATAAGCCTTTGGGCTTTATTGTGTCTTCTCTGACTATTTATGTATTTTAATGTATGATTCAGATTGCTGTTTCATATTTTATATCAAAAATGGTCAAATTCAATCTGTTATGGCCCCAATTTGTTATTACATTTACAACACAACAGCAACAGCAACAGCAAGGGATGACAGACACAGTTTTAAAAACTTAAACACATTTAATGAACAAACAAAGACAATAACAACTAACTAACAGCTAATGACCAAGATTGATTTACAACAAAAAACAGAAATATTTACAGTCCCTTTTTGGTTTGGTCCCTTGGTGATGTCCTGGGTGAGGAAAATGCTCTAACACAGGCAAAAATCCACTAAAAGCTTCACAGGTCTCAAACAGAATGACAGGTTGGGTCACATGTATCCTTCTTCTTGCAACTTCTCCTACCACTTTACTGTCTCAATTCTCCCCTTTATATACTGTTTTGCAGACCCTTCCCACCTTTTAGACTTTTTTTTTTCTTTTCTCTGGGACTTGTTTCAGACATGCCCGAAACATGCCCAAACCTAGGTCCAGTCTGAGCATAACAAAAAAAAAGGTAAATACTGCCATCCAGTGGCCTATATTCACATTACAAATCAATCAATCACATCGCTTAGATGCATGCCTACACCTTGTCGTTTGCACATGTGCACCTTCATTTCCAGCAGAAATTAATCCGACAGGCAGCAAGGAGGTCAGTGTGGCTAATATCCACCCCACCGAATTCAACCTTTTGTGGCGCTTTAGAGAGAGTAAGCCTTTTTATTCTTTTGTAAATGAATCTCAGGCAAAAATATTCCCTCATCTGCCGCAATTCATCGATTGAAAATTATTGCCGAGCGTTAGCTTTGATAATGCTAGTTTGCCTTATCACCAAATTAAATGGACGTCAATTATCCATAATTGGGAAAATATGAGCAGATATTGCACAGTATGCACGAGTCGGCCCTTTTCATTACAGTTTGTGTGTATCAGACTTTATTGCTTCTGCAGAGGTGGTTACTGTACGCAGTTAATCCTGCTAGATTAGTGAAATGTAATCCGGTCTGGGGAATGCTAATGAACTCTCTCTGTGCCAGTGTGCCTATCGCACTGAATGAGTACATGGAACTGATTTGGCTCATATCCACCTATATGCGTATCAACTCACTGTAGATAATGTCATTTTCCTGTGTCAACATTAAATGATCATATACTGCCTATTATATTGTGATGACAGGCATGAAATAGCAGCAACTGGGTTTTCTTAAGTACTGTGAGTCTGCATCTACGCATGTCTGTGTGTGCCCTTTACGCTATGCCTACTGCCAACTATCTAGTAATATACTGTACACAATAATATATAATGTATATATTTGCTGTTAGCCTGGAGGTGAATTCTGCCATGTTATAGTTAAATACACCATGTTATATCACATAGGTTTACATCGCTGTCATATCAGACCAGTAGATCAGCTTCCTCTGATCACAGAGAATTACAAATGCACCTCATATCGCCACCCTTCATGCTTGACTACAAGCTTTATGGCGTAAAGGCGTAGGCTGACCGAAGGATGGAGAAGACTGGCGATGTATGCTCATTTGTACAGCGTAAGATGCAACAGTCAGAGCAGGGAATTGTGGGATTGGAGCTTTTCTTTCCCATCGCGGATTGATAGCGGCACTTATACCCTTGAGTAAGGGCCTGAGCTCGACCTCCATTTCTTCAGGAAAAATCTGTGGACCAAATAATGAACACCATGAATAATGTAAGGAGAGAGGGAATGGGGGGCCAAAAGAGGTGGAGAATAGCGTGTAACGAGGGATGGAAGGATGGGGGGAGGAGACTGAGGCCTTTCACAACGTTTTATTTTTGTTATGTGTCTCTCTGTCTTTACGGCAGGAAGTCCATGACATTCAGGAACAACACGGGTAAATACCAGTGTTGCAGCAGAATGCTATGGTGATATACTGTGTTTATGCTATGCTAGTTTATAGCTGTAGTGAAACAAGACTGGAACAGGGTAGTATTGGAGTTTCACGCAACCCAATTTTCTGACAAACACCTGCTGATTGGACCTTGTCGTTACTGACTGTGGACCAGATTCATGAAGACCGAATGCAATGACTGTGGACCAGATTCATGAAGACCGAATGCAATGACTGTGGACCAGATTCATGAAGACCGAATGCAATGACTGTGGACCAGATTCATGAAGACCGAATGCAATGACTGTGGACCAGATTCATGAAGACCGAATGCAATGACTGTGGACCAGATTCATGAAGACCGAATGCAATGACTGTGGACCAGATTCATGAAGACCGAATGCAATGACGGTGGACCAGATTCATGAAGACCGAATGCGAAGTCTGGTTTCCTCTGTGTAACCAATAAAGTGACCCGTAACTGACCAGGGTTTTTGTGTCGTCCCAATTGTTGGCGATGTTTCTGGTTTCGATTGGCACTAAAAGGTTTCGCATTTGTCTTTGTGAATCTGGCCCTAAGAGTCTTTGACTCCTGCAAAACAAGGTCGGAAGATGCGCTGTCCTGATGCATGCTGGGATATGCCTGCTTCTTATTTTTTTTTCCTGCATGCATGTGCTTTTAGAACTTTTGATTGGTTCTTTCTGCTTGATTTTCGACGTCTCCTGCACTCATGAAATCACTGCTTCTCGCTAAACTTGAAGCTGCTGGCATCCCTTCTTTGGGATGAAGCGACCGAGAGGGAAGATTGACTTTAATATTCCTCGTGTCTGTCCATATCGCTACTTCTCTGAGTGGCAGGCTGTTGGCAGGATGAAGTCTAGACTGTGCTAGCACATCCACCGGCTTATATGGAAGTCTTCCTACACTAGAGGGCTAAGTAGCGATTTAAGCCCTCAACCACTTCGCCAGAAATGGTCAGTCGCTCTAATGTGAACACTTGAGGTTTAATAAATGATTTTATTGGTGATTAATGAGGGCGAGCTGCATTCCTCTGCATCTGTGCTTTGTGTTTGTCTTGCGCTTCTCTGTCTTTCTGAAGCCACACGAGGCAAAGAAGAGGCACTTATCCTTAAATGAAAAATGAGGGATTGTTATTTGCGGCGTACCTCTCTTCTATCACAAGGGCTCAGTCCAGCGTTTCTCTAAAGGCTCCTCTGTTGTGATAAGAGAACAAATAGCAGCTCATCACTCAGAATAAACTGCCGGTCCCAATCTTGTTGGAGTGAATAGAATAAAACCATTTTTTCTGACTTTTTTTTCTTGTTTTTTGCTGTTTACTGGGTTTTTGAGCTGTATGCAGTATGACATTATGCTGTATCTAAGTTTTTGATTGCTACATGAAGAGAAAGGAGAGTTCTGTCGGGGGAGAGTGTAAGAGCTGTGCCTTACCCTGGGGCTGGTAGAGCAAAAACGCTAGCAGTTGTCATCTTTTTCAGTGCCGGCAATTGCATGAGGCTTAGGTAACGTAAGATTCTTTATTCACATGAACCAGGATGCGTTCAGTCATGAATCTGTAACCCAATCATTCATGGAATATGTGATTTGACTCGATGGTCATTGTTCTGTATGTGTATCTGGTTAGTTGGAATGGGGAGCTCATATTCAAATGGACAATTCTAGGCATATTCTTGGGGAATCTGAAATGCTTAACTGAGTTATTTGCATTTTTGGTGTCCGTCTTTGGATAACTGAGCTGTCTGATTGGCAAACTTGTGGAATGTTTACACTGGAATGGTCACAGATGTGTTTGAGTCCTTTGAACAGTTTGAAAAAAGTGAAACTACACACTGATAGTCTCAGTAATGTGCAAAACTCTGCTGTTGAGGCTTTCAGCAAAATCTCCAGACTGTTCAGTTTCAAATCTAACAGAAGGGCAGTAATTCCAGCAGGATACTCAACAGCCTGCAGCAACACAGTCGCATTTATTCTCAAGTAACTACAGACACATGAAGGTATTACACATAGGCAAAATATAAAGTCTTAACGAGTCAGATAAATGTATACCGTCCCATTGTTGATATGCCGTTTCTGCGAGATGGGAAAAGTGCGTCTTGCGCTGAATGAACCAGCCAACAGGCAGTGAAATAATTGTGATCATGTGTTCAAGGAAGCGGACTTGTGAAGTTTTTATTGCTATCCAGTTGCTCAAATATTGAAGGATGCAGGAAGGATTTCTTTAATAGCTTAATTGTGGCATCCATACGAAATGTAACTACCATGCTCTAAAGCATGCATGCAGTTCAGAAAGAATGTAATTGAATTTATATAGCGGTTTTTTTTTTGGCAAGATACCTCCCCAAAGCCTACGGCTGACACAAACTCGTGCGCACACACACACACACACACACACACACACACACACACACACACACACACACGGTGTATACAGCTGTGAAATGTGAAATTGTACAGTATATAAAATACTGTATATGGGTACATACAACTGCGCACGCACACATAAGCGTACAGTGCGTAGCTGCAATGAACATTGTAGAGTGTATAGGATATATAGGTGTGTACACACATGGACAATGGAGATTGATAGCAGAGCAGATGTGAATAGCTCCCCTGGGGTGTAGTAATCAGCCTGGGATAAAAGTGTTTTAAACGTTGTTTCTTGGCATTGCTGTAGGTTTCTTGGCTTTGCGGGTCTGTTTCCGAGATTTAAAAAAATGGCCAGCGTTTCGTCGCACTACCTTTAATTGATGATACAAAGTCGAGACCTGAGAAATGAGTCTGTGTAGTTTATAGGCTGGGGATCATCAATTTGAGCCGTGCATATGGGTCTACTGGTTAATATCAAATTACATAGTTATAGATAATACATTAAAAATGATTTATTAATGACTGCATTCCTCGTGATCGGATTAATGTTAGCTACAGCTTGCCGTACAGGCTCCAGTATACCACCCGATGTACTGCTGGTAACTGGATTTGACGGCTAACTTTGAGCTCAATGGCAGGTTAATGTATAAACCGCCAGCAAACTGCGCTTGCAGCAGGAGCTGGTAATTAGCATCGTACGACCTCCCTCCTGCTTGCAATGCAACTTTTATAATGAGGCTTATGATTGGAGCAGGATAATGGCTGCAAACCCGGGTGGGATAACGGCTGTTGCTATCATTGCAGGTGGTGTATTGTGTGGCCCTGACGGGGTGGGAGAAAGGGGGGCGAACAGACAGGTGGGTGACGAAAAAAGCCCCACCGCCCTTGTTCCCATTCCGCCCGATCCAATCAACAGGAGGGAATTGCACCAGGCCCGCGCGCAGGTGATGCAGACGGCAGGGAAGTGGTTCGGACACCTTAATATGGGCCTGTAATGCAAAATTCTTCCCTGCCTTGATTCGCTGTCTGCACACCTGATGCCTGTTTTGGAGAGCCTGTCGCACCGCTTTGCTCCCCCAGACTCGATGTCCGGTAAGGTGTCGGCGGCATTTCTGCTGACCTTTGAGCTTTTCACACAACCCACCACCAGCTCGCCAATCAACACTGGCCCGGGCTACATCCAATCAGCTTTATTGCTTAGCTTTTACCTTAATTTATCACGTAAGCCAAAGTTAAGGACTAATCATCTTAAAGAACCTCAGCATGCTTCGCTCCTGACTTCATTACCATGTGTTGCAAATGTAATTTTTGCCATCCAAGCCCTTGCCAGTTTTGCTTGTATCTCCCTTATTTAAGTGAGGGTAAGTTGAGCCTCAAATGAAGGGAAGAAAAGGTTTCTTTATTAACTTCAGGTTTTTGGCCGTTCTCCAGACAGATGGACAAAAGATCCCCTCCGGACAGAGGACACAGCTGGAACATTCTCTGGGTTACAGTAACCTGACTGCTCTCAACCTTTGGAGCATCACATGCAGTTTTTTTGTTGCCTGTAAGTGATTTAAAAAGCCTGTCTGGAGGGGGAGAGGCAGCTTTTAGTAAGATGAGATGCGTGATTGGCCCATGGCAGGCAGGAGGCACTGAGGATTGTGATTTGAGTCCCATCCCTGCTGGCGTTCTCTGGAGCCGCGCGCGATTTTGCTTACCGCCAGTCTCATTCATCACAGAGGGGCTCCGGAGAGGCTGGGGGTAAAGGTATACGCCTCGTCTGCCTTCAGGAAATAATCAGCTTTTAATTTATCAGGGAACGCGCTCCCGAGATGACGGATAACGGCGCGGCCGTTTTCCGCGAACGCGCCAATCTCTCAAATTGACTGCCCCTTTTAATTTCCTCTAATTTTGATTAATCCCGCGCGTCTTTCATTGGGTGCGATTTGCTCGAAAAAGGATGGACAGGGCTCTTCCCAGACTTCCTTATGAGGCAGGTTAAAGTGCCACCCAAGCATTCGCAGATTTAAATGGATAATCCATCACATGGTCTCCCAGATATCTCAAAGCCACAGTCGATTTTCATTAAACGCTGGATGTTTCTAATTACATGAATAAATTGACAGGGGGAGGAGTTGGCATTTACAAGCGGATTTAAATACTGTTTTGTCCAACCAGTTGAAATGGTTGCACATTTCAAAGGACTTGGCTACGTATCCTTCAATAAAGTTCACTCGTAATGCTTGAAATTGCTTTGTCTACCGCCACTCAGCACTTTATTAGGAACACCATACCAATAATGGGTCGGCCTTCAGTTTCCCTCACAACAATCGCAGACCTCATGATATGGATCGCACATGATGTTTGAAACATTCTTCTGAGAATCTGATCCATGTTGACATGGTTGCATCACATAATTTCTGCAGATTTTGTCAGCTGAAAATTCTTGCTGTGAAACTCCTGTTCTACCACATCCCAGAAGTACTTTATTGGTATTCAAATCTGGTTCTTGAGGAGGCCATTGAAGTACTGAATATCATGTTCATGAAAGTAGTTTCAGAACGCTTTTACTTTGTAAGATTGTGCAATATCATGCTGGCTGTAACCATTAGAGGATGGGTGCTGGAGGTGGGGGCAGGGGGGTTGGACGTGGAGAGGTTAAAGGGCCAAAAGTTTCCAGAAAACATTTCCAACACAATTCGACCCCTACCACCAGACCCTTAATGAGGCACGCAGGGTCTACGGTTTCATGCATTTGCCCCAAAAATCTGACCCAGCCATCTCCATCTAGGAACAGGCTATGTTTTTGCCCTCCACAGCCTCAAATTTCTGTTTTTGGCTGACAGCTGTTGGGTTCAACAGGGTATTTTGCTGTTCTGTAATGTTTGATATGTTGGGCATTTTGACGTGATTGTCTGCCGTCTAGCCGTCCTCCTGACCTCTCAACGAGGTGTTCGCAGTTTTTTGTGCATTGAACTGTCGCTTACTGGATGGTGTCTGTTTCTTTGCTGGAGACATAGATACCTCAGCATGTCAGTAGTTTTACAAATACCAGCCCACTTTTCATTGAAAACCCTGCGATGGCCAAAGCCCTTGACGCCACATTATTGCTTCCTTTCTGAGGTTTGATGTGAACAGAAGTTGAAGCTACTGATTTGGATCTGCGGGATCTCATACACAGCACTTCAGTCAGGAAATACTCATGTTTCAATAAAATAGAACAATTTATTCATGGGTATAAGCATTACATTATATTGGCGGCGGTTCTGCTCTGGAAAATGTAACGTTACTACCTAGGCACAGCAAACATACAAACATAGTCATGATCAGATTTCAAAATCCCACCGATGTGAGCAGAACCAAAGAGGTGGAGGCTGGGATGGAGGAGGAAAGCAAAAAACCAAACAGTATGTTGCATAGCATGAAATGTCATTGCGAACAGCAGCGGAAGTAAGTGAGCTTGACGTCTTTCAAATAGACCGCTGTATGACCTCGTGATGTGTCTCCTCCAATCGTGTGCCTGCTGATGCTGACGTGCTGGTAGCTTACAGGCTGCTGGTAGCTGATGTAGCTCTTCTCCAGTTTCCTGCCTGAACTAGTTACACTCATTTCTGTTACATGATTGACTAATATGAATAACTGGATGGATAAGCAGGTGTACTGGTCAGTCTAGTCCCAGAACCAGAGGTCATCTGACAGGTTTAAAATGCAAAAAAAAAAAAAAAAAAAATCAATAAATGCAAGTCTACATTATTGTGCTGGTATGCACTGATTGGTTTTGAAAATAATGAATGTTAGGTAGAAATACAGTTTGTTGGCTTTAATTCGCAGGTATTTACTTTACTGAGCGAACTCTGCAGAAATTGCTGCTTTTTGAAACAGCACGACTGTGCAAACCGTAACGGAGGCCATTCCCCGCGAGTGCGCAATCTCCAGTCCATGAATAAATTCTAGATTTTGCGCGAGGGACAACGCAGGGAGTATTATTTTGCTTTTGCACCACACGGCACGTAAAAATTGGCATTCTCTCATTTCATGTTCCTTTTATTTACGAAGCTGTCGATCCTTCCTCCCATACCCATAATGCCTTGAGGCTCCCTGGCCTGCTGAATGATTGGTGAGTGACTTCAGGAAGAAGGATGGGAGATGATGCAGGTACACTACGGATGAAGGACAGTCAAGTCGCTTGCAGTTCCTCCTCGCAAATCACGTTACAGCGCCACGGTGGGTTAATCCTTTTATTGTAATGAAGTAGAGGAAAAATAATGAACTATAAATTTCAAGCATTTAATCCGTATCTGTAAATCCAGCAGGGAAGGGCACCTACAGAGGTGAATGCGGAGGGACACCTCTATGTGGGTGAGCTTTTGGGACGCGTGCCGCTGGAGATTAACGGGGCGCAGTTAAAGAGATTTGGAAATTCATCCTCTTCCCTTCTGTTCAGTCTCCTGCCCAACCGCCCACCACCCAACCACCATCCCTCAGATTTCAAGCTGATTCACTGGCACGCAGAGGGGTGGTCTTGCCAAAGTCCTGGTGCTGCAAAATAAGAGACAAATGATACTAAATTACCCAAACTGGTATGGACCAGCTTGGAATACGCATAGCCAAATTATGAACAAAGATCATTATAAGTACAGAAATAACAAAATCAATGATCAGAATACATCTGAAGCTGTATGTATCATTCGCTTTGTGAAATGGCTAATTTTTCTTTGTTTGGTAGCATAACAGCGTGCTTTTTCAAATAAGGCTTAAATTAATTTTTGGTCTGTCGGTCTCCTGGTTAATCTCATCTCTGCCTTTGTTTTCCACATCTCCCTTTGTCTGTTTCTCATTGTCTCCTCTCTTTGTCTTCACCTCTCTTTCGCATCCTCCCTCCTGCCAGCCAGTTCACCAGTTTTACTCGCTCCGGAGTGGGTACGGCTCGGTGCAGTGGCCTGTCCTCACAAGCTATCGACTCCCAGCCCCTGCAAAGTAGTTTGTTCACTGATTATGCAGCGTGAGACGATAAAATGCGCCCCACCGCTGGGCTGCGGCTGACGGATCTCCAATCACAGATGAGCGCGCGATCGCTCGCACCTCTCCCCCGCCGCCTCCCCGTTCACACCACGATTCCGCACTGCGGGCTCCACACGTGCGTCTGCGATACCGGCTCGCACCGGGCGCGCTCCTGCATTATGCATGAGGGATGGGATGTTGCGCCTGGTGCAGAGTGTCGTTATATCTCGCCGAACAGAAGTTGTTAGGTGTGATCATCGCTGCTTCGTGTCACTGATTAC
The DNA here is from genome assembly GCA_029721435.1 of Gymnothorax reevesii. Taxonomy (NCBI): domain Eukaryota; kingdom Metazoa; phylum Chordata; class Actinopteri; order Anguilliformes; family Muraenidae; genus Gymnothorax; species Gymnothorax reevesii. The sequence goes on from CM056574.1 coordinate 169,638,879, forward strand.
TCTCCCATGAAGCGTGAACAGGAAGTATTCTGGCAGATTCTGTAGTTCTGACTCAATACTCCTATATGTGTGAAAAGCAACATTAAGGTTAGCGTGCCGGCTGCCAGCGGGTCAGGATTATACTCCAAGGTGCACAGAGTGCCACCCAGTGAGTTCTGATACGCGATTGGTTTGAAGGTTTGAAGTGATAAGATGTTTCTGTATGCTGCTGAATTCCTCCGGCATCCACTGTAATGACAAGTGTGACCATTCCAGCGCCAGCCAAACATGTCTGTGTATTATTAACAGTTCCTCAAGCTTTTTATACATTATTCTACATAATAGCTGTGATTCTCTCTTTGCAGCGCTGGTTTCCTCTGTGCTCTGGGAGTGTACAGTGTCCCCCTGATGCAGTATTGTAAACTCCATAACTTCTGCAGAAAGTATTTCGCTCCAAATCAGAAGTCACTCATGCAACTGGAATAGACTTTCTGCTTTGTTGCACTGAGTTAAATAAGTCTGGCTGTAGAATGGTTTTCAATCAGATATCAGGAATCCCATCCGAATAAGAAATGTTTATCTGTCGAGAAGGGAAACCTTATCTTTTTTTTGTCCACTGACTTTTTGTTTGCAGAGAAATTTTGGCAAGAAAAAAAAAAAAAAAACTAGGAAACCATTAGTGCGACAGTAGTTGAATACAGGATATTCGCGGTATAAGTGTCAAAGAAACTTAAATATTACCTGCTTGAGTGATTGTTTTATTAACGTTTAATTTGGATATTCTAAAGAATTAATTTTGCCACGCAACATTACATGTTCTGAGCAGTTAGCATGACAGTTCTGAGTCTACATTCCTCCATGCTTCACTCCGCTTCTCTGTTTGTACACAGACTGCATGAATGACAATTTTATTTAGTTGACTTTATTTGAGCTCTGATCAGTGCTCCGGAGAAGCTCAGCAGTTAATTACCTCGTTTTAATGACTACATGTGCAGTACATTGTCCTCATTCTTTTGAGTAGGTTCTGCAATTCGCTTTGTTTTAGTTACCTGTTGTAACAGTCACACCAGCATTCTGCTCTCGGAATATTAGTTACTTCACATCTTAGAGGGTAGAAATGCCCTGCTACTCTTCATTCATAGACATCCCATAGACCTGGTGATGAATATTAAGCTGTAGACTGGAGCTTAGCATTCTGTTTAGATTGATTGTCTATGGAAAGTGTGCAATTTACTGCAGGTATCTGCAATTTTCTGCTTGGCTCTCCCATCCCACGGTTGGGGAACAGGTGTATTGATTCTCCACTAGGCCAGTGTCGGGAAATAAATGGAGTTTCAAGGACTCGCTAAGTTTCTTGGAGAAGCGGGGCAAGATAGTATGGCGGGGGGGCGGGGGACTTAAAGGGAGAAACAGAGATCTCTCTGAAATATCCCAATCTCCTCTGTTGTGTGAGAAGAATGGATTTCCTCAAAGAAAAGAAAAGACCGGGCAGGTCTAATTGCGCGGGAATCCAACTTCAGAGCAGGCGCTATGTCCGCGGGGAGAAGGTGAACGCAAAACAAAGGAAAGGGGAACCGCTGGCCCGCTCTCCCGCCTACACTTTGCTGGCTGGAATTATTCAGCGCATCGCATTTGTATCATAAAGGCTCACAGACTGGGACTGAGAGAAGGTTATTATTGTAGCTTATTGAAAGTATCTGCCTTTGTGTCCACCTGCACACAATATCAACCTCCTGCGAGCCTCTCTCTCCCTCTCTCCTTTCACAATCTCTTTCTCTCTCTCTCTCTCTCTCGCGTGTGCACATTTCATTCTGTATCCCGGTGAAATGTGTGCTGAGAAAGTTAGACTAATCTGCAGGTGGGATGGCGAGAGATGAAAGGGAAAGAAGATTTCACGGCGAGGGATGGAAATTGTTTTCCTGGGGTGATCCGCAGTCCTTCATATCGCTCAAGATTTTCTGTTAGTAACTCTGCGTGGTTAACTTTTTATTCCCTGAAAAACCACCAAGATCTTTCTCATGGAAATGATCTACTGTTAAGCACTAAACTAAAAATCTGTTTTCAGTGGAATCATTATGAAATAGTCTTGTTTCTAATGTTGATTTTTTACATATATGTCATTGGTTTATCAACTGTATCTCACAATGCGCATTACATTGTCAGTGGTTTACTGCGTCTTGACAAGTAATTTCTGTATATTTCTCATCTTACTTTTTATTTCACAAAGTGTGGCATAAAATTTACTCCAATATCTGTCATTTAAATATGCCATTAATCTCTGCTGAGTAATCCAATATGAATGAATAAAAGAACACTGCATTTATGGAGCCCTTTCTCATTGACAATGAAAGCACTTTGCAGGAATCTCATCTCACCACCACCAATGCGTAGCACACATCTGGGTGACGCACGGCAGCCATTTTGTGCCGGAACGCTCGCGTATCAGCTGATGTGGAGAGGGAGAGGACAGTTTGCATTGGCAAATCAAGGAATTATTTGGTGGCAGGTTGAGATAGCCAAGTTGGGAATTTAGCCAGGACACCAGGGAACCTCTTCCTCTTGTCTAAAAATGTCATGTGATCTTTAATGACCACAGTGAGACAGGAACACCTCATCTGAAAGATTGAATGAGCTAAAATAACTAAAAGCTTAACAGAAGACTGCTACTCACTCCAGCAGGGACATGATAGATTTATGACAGTGTGAAAAGCTTACTGCTAAACTGGGACACGTTTGCCACAGGGTGCAAAAAAAAAAAGCTGCTGTCCTCAGCTTGGCATTCACATTGGCTAGTCCCCTAGCCAGGCTCTGCTGCGCAGCTTGGGTGTTCCAAGGAACTGATATGAACCTTGCCTGACCAAAGAAATGACCGATCTAGCTGTGTGAGATTTTTACTCACCTGCATTGTTCAAAGTTTCAAAGCTTCAGTTTTTCTGAGGAGAGAGGGTGGGTTATAAGCCTGGGCGGAGGAGGCCGCGGTGATGCTCGATAGGCCTCTCCGCCAGCTGTGCCGCTCCGCCGTGATGCTCTCATTAATTGTGCTTTCTGAATCCATTTGGGGGTCATTCAGATAAACACAGTGTGAGACAATGGGCCCCTTTTCATTCCTCTCGATACTGAATCTAGTATGATAATGGCACTTACAAATGGAACAAGCTTTGAAATGTGGGATTTAAATGACAAATGTTCTATGAAAAAGGTCACCGGTGTTGCGCCGCACAAATTGGAAATGGCCTGTATTTGTTTGCGAGCCGCGTGAGCATTGATTGTCTTCTAGCCGCAGTTGCGCGCGCATCTGTGAGCCCTTTGTGTTCATTAATCAGAAGGAGGAGCCTGGCTTGATGCTCAGGCCCCACTTTCACCTCAGTATCCTAAACCCTCAAACTCCCCCATTTTGGTTCCTTTCCCTGACAGATCCTCGCTCGTAATTGGGTATTTATCAGATCGCCCCTGAAAAGAGGATGAGCCGGTTATCTGGCCCAATTATCGGGGAGAAAAAATGAATCTCCTCTCAGTACTCTACGACAAAGGATTCTGGGAAGGTGGAATACTGATTGTTTTTCTTGGAGGAGGGGCAAAAACAACAAAAAAAGCCCTTGTGACACCCCCCCTCCTATTCTCTCATTGGACTGTACGCATTCATCGAGTGGAGAATGCAATAGTCCGTCATCATCGCATGCAAATTGCGCAATTGTATCGGACACAATGCAAAATTGTGCCTGGCTGTGCCAACGGCGAGGAAATGAGTGGCAGCGATAACACACAAAGCTCGGGCGAGCTGGCTCATAACTCGCGGCCGCAGATAGCCGCCCCTTTCACCGCCGGCTCTAATTCTCAGCCTCTTATGAAATGCATGGAAAGTGGAGGGCGTGTTTACCGAAGGGGCCAGGCGATAAGATTCGAGGAGAAAAGCTATTCTGGCGAACGGGCAGGCTGTCGGCCTTGTGCCGTCCGCTGCAGTAGAGCGGGACGGAAGAGCTGCCGCACTGCCAGTAATGAGTGGCCCTGACATCCCATTCAGCTCTACCGCCAAACCACCACCGGAGAAAATGAGACTGATTACGAAGGCGCAGATGATGCGATGAGACTGGGGGAAAATAGTAAGGGCAGCACAGGGCCGCAAAGCTCCGTCTCTAGGCCTTACCTTTGTACAGGTGACCAAAGATGACTCAAAAGCAGCCATGTTGTGTTTTGCTCATACTGATTGGTTTTGGTACTTCTATAATGCTATTATATTAGAGCAACATGAAATAGTTAATCTGTATATAGAAATTAAAAAAAAAAAAAAAATTATATATATATATATATATATATATATATATATATATATATATATATATATATATGAAAACATAGAAGAAGTTTGTGCCTTTGTCTTGATCTTTGTCCTTCAAATATAATAGCTGCTGAGTTGGTTTGGATAGGTTGAAAACATGGGCTGATAGGCATAGTGATAGAAAAAATAGAAGAATAAGCTTCAACCAAGTACACTGTTATCGTAATGACAAAATGGTGCGAAATTAAAAAACGACAAACATTTCACCTTCACCAGAGTCTGGATGACCAGGTGCACCTGCGTAACTTGCCTGCGCTTCACAAAGTGCTGTCCCTCCTTCAGTGTGCTGTAAAGTGCTCTAGCATTAGCGAGGCCTGTGATTGCTGGAGATGTGGAGCCCGTCGAGTCACCTGTGGCGTAGAGGCTGTCGACCAGCAGGAGCTGGAGAGGGCTGCCCTGGGGGACTCATTGCCTTAATTACCCGAGCGTGATAACGTGGCTTCCCCTCATGTCGGCTCTCTGGGAGCCTCGTCAGCGAGATAATTGGCTTCAGTTTAAGCGCCCCGTCCCTAATAGAATGAGAACTTGTTATTTTCTCTCCATGCGCAGAGTCAGAGTTGGTGCCTCTGTCAGGACATTAGAGGAGATTGATGGGACATGTTTATGAGCGCTAGCATGAAATCTTGGATTAGATGCTTTGAAGGCTCCTGTTTTATTGTCTGCTGGTCGTGCCTCCTAAGGATCATCAATTTCATGTGAAATTTCACTTTTTTTTAGTTATCTCTCCTCACCGCGTTAAACACACTTGTTTCTGTCCTGTTAAAGGAGCCATTGGTTTTAAAGCAAATGGCTCATGTTACGACCAGCAGGTGTCAGTGGGTCACGTGTTGAATCAATTGGATTGCATTGTACTACTTTTACGGAAGAACAACGTAATCGCTCATTAAATTGGGCACATTTCAATGAGTCTCCATATCGAATCAAATGCAACCAGGTTTTTTATTTACACACAGCGTCAAATTCTGAAACGTCAAGCATTTACATCTCTAATGGAAAAGAATCATTGATCTGAGAGATGAGGATTTGCGGGCTGTTTCCTTTGTGGTGAGAGAAAGGCGAGCGACAGCCGGTTGTTTGATAGGCTGACCGGCAAATTGGCAGATGTTCTGTAGGAGGATATCATCGCGGCAAAGGAGAAGATGGAAGAGCCAGATCGTGGAGCTCTACGGTGCTTTGAAGAGATGGGGTGAGTCAGACGGAGGAATCTGGGCTTTGATTAAAAGCGAAAAATATTTAAATGAGGATGGGGGCCATGTCCCCCCGCGCCCCCCCCACCCCCCCACAGATGGTCGATCCGTGAAACCAACTGGTAAATTCCAGGTCCAGTTGTATTCAGACGTGGACTCAAGAATGTGAAGACTGCACACTGAACTATAGGAGCTGGCATGACTGCCTCCCAATCACAGGCTTTTTCTCTCAGTCATATCTGTAATATGCTCGCTGGGCCTGTGGTAGATCTGTGAACTCGTGAGGTGTGACAATCTTTCTGCCAAACGGCAAGCAAGCTGTTTCGCCCTCCGTGATTGCGTCTGTCAGCGTCTTCTCTGAGACACCTTTGTTTTACCGATTATGCGATAAATTTGTGTGTTTTGTTACTTCCATAATAACTGTGATTACTTTCATGAGAGGAAGACTGTATCAATGTTTATGTTCAGTTGATGATGTTGACCGACGAGGATCTTTTCTTTGTGGATAATCTAGTCTGTCTGCCTCTAAATCCACCCGTCTTTGTCTCTGTTCAACCATCCGGGGCTTCCTTGTAACATCTCTTCCTCCTTTATATCACACTGTCCAGACTTATCTGCCTTGTTACACCCTTGTCTCCCAGTTCCCGTCTTTCCTGAGAACTTTCAAGTCACTGCTGTCTTTCTGTCTGTCTGTCCATCCAGACTAAGCTCCATTGTGACACGTCTATTTTCCTATCTGTCTGTCCACATTGCTCTTTTTAATGACGCCTGTTCCTCTGTCCATCTGCCTTTCCTGAACAGCTTTGCGACACCTCTGTCTGTCTGTGTGTCTGTCAGTTCAAACAGCATGTTTGTTACATCTCTATTTTTATGTCTGGGTGTCCAGTTTGACCTCCTTAACGATGCCCGTTTCTCTGTCGGTCCATCAGGATTGAGTACCTCTGTGACGCCTGTGTCTCCTTGTCTGTCTGTCCACCCTGACTGAGCACTATTGTGACACCTCTGCCTGTCTTTGTTCACAGACTGGGCTTACGCAGGTCCCCTGTAGAGTGATGCCAGCACAGTGAACGCCATGTGGGTCATGTGGTCAGGTGTCGCCCCCTTCGTCATCCTCACCCTCCTCGGACTTCCCCGGGCCCAGACGCTGGAGGTGTCGTTTGTTCCAGGTGAGAGTGCCTTTGAGAGATGAGCGCCTTTGTGAGACACTCCTGTGTGAGAATCACTCCGAGATGTTCTCCAGGTCTCAACAATCGACCTCAAAAAACCTCAACCCAATCACTGACTAACAATGTCTGGCCCCCGGATATCAGCTGCTTTCTACCACTGAAAGTAGTACTAATATTACTATAAATAACTCCTTATTGTGCAACGTATCTTTGATGATTACCACTGAAATCTATCAACCATTAAAGTGCTAATCACTGCTATAGTCATACAAGGTGCAAAATATATGAAGCAAAATTTCAGATTTCAGCCCTCAAAAGGTCATCAATTTTGTATATTTTTAGATGGCAATAACCTTCAGAAGGGTTCGCAAGTACCTGTGAGTCCTTCTGAGGGTTATTTGTCAACTAAATAATGAATTATAAACTTTTGGAGGGATGCGGAGAGTAAAAATTATGCACTTTAAGGGTTAACGGGTGTCCGTTGAAACATTAAAAATAGCATGAATGAACAAAACTGTTGTCTATGCAATCTTTTTTGCATAAACAAATGGTTAAGTGTACCATGTGTCAATCGGGATGAGAAAAGGCGATATGTAATTTGAACATTTGTCATCGGTACGAACTGCTTGGGGACGGTGAGATTTTGTTTCCATGTTATTTTCATTGGTTTCAGATTCATGAACTGTGTCTGTCTGTCTGCCAGTTTGCCGTACTGATATGTATCTTTCTAAACTGACATGTTGGGAGTGATAAACCGCTAGCAGCTTATCGCGGTGCTACATTGGGAATTTGGATGACAGATAAGGCAGGAGATGGTAATTTAGATGTGGCTGAATCTGGTTTGTCGAGAGCGGAGATCAAGCATTGGTTGACCACTATCTTGATTCTCATTTCCTTCTTGGATTCCTTGCATACGCTTGCGAGAGAGGGCGAGCAGCTTGTGTCCAGGATGAAAAGATAAACGATGCGTGCTGCGACAGGCATTCATTATTCACGATTGCAAAAAACTCTCTCGAATGAAGTTGGCAACACTGAGGAACATATTTGATGTGCGGGTTATCAGATAATGACGTCTGACTGGACTTTTTTAAGCAGAAACCTTATCTGCGAAGGATTTTTTTTTTTTTTTTGACAGTTCATTACAAATCAATAGGTGCAATATTTCAAAGGACCGTAGCTAGTGCTCTGCTATTCTGCTAGAGTACTCGAAATATCAATTAGCTTACCTGTTAATCAGCTTTAAGAGCAGATCCTTTATCTGTTAACTAATTTTGTTTAAAGGTATATGATGGAAGGGGCGGTTAACTCATAACCGATATATTCAGAGAAATATAGTTCTTCCAATATACTGTAACAGGAATAACATTAAGCAAATTCTTGGTGAAGCAGAGAAAAAAAGAGGTGGTAGCAGGTAAAGATAATTTCAAATTCACCAGGCTGTTTATCTCCGGTCTCCCTCGACTTTGAGGAAGGGCCGCAGCGGGGCCCCAGGTGTGACAGCGGTGGGATCGGGGGGGGCTGCACATTGTCACTCAGTATTCACACACCAGCTCACAGCCACCACCAGCATTTCCCTCCTCTTTCACTCTCCTAATTTTCATCTGATGGGGTGATGGCTCCAGGAATTGGCCCTTGGATGAGGCTCTTTCACGCTTTCTGCCCCTGACCTGCACTCTCTTCTTCCTGCTCCCCCTTTTCTTATCGCCTTTCACCTCTCGTTTACTTCTTCCCCCTGCATTTCCTACAATTTTCTTTCTGTTTTCCTTCCTTTTTGTGTCATCCTGGAAGCAATTTACTTGTCAGCCTGCGCCTCGCGTGTTCCTCCTGCCTGTAAGCCGGTGTGTGTGTGTGTGTGTGTGTGTGTGTGTGTGTGTGTGTGTGTGTGTGTGTGTGTGTGTGTGTGTGTGTGCATGGGTGTGAGCGTGCATGTTTATACCTTCTGGTGAATGCTGCAGCAATTTCAATCTTGGAATTCAATCTCTTTGCAAAAGCGCTGCCCTGCATAAGTTCTGCAGATTGCCAGAGCTCTATATGGGCCTCATAATGAATGAGACAGGAGCGCACCTACGAGTGCTCCAATTCCTCCCTTATATCCGCTGCCTGCCTGATATTTAAATCAGTGTGTTGAGACAGCAACGGAATCAAATGCACATTTCCAAAAGCGTAGGCTTCGACGGCTAATTTTTTTTAAAATTCATTATTAAAGCCACCCAATAGAAATCTTGCGTATATCTGAATATTCCTCTTCTCACGGGCATTAGACATTTTCTTTAATCAACTTTAAATGAGGCAGTCCTGGAGAAAGTGATTTTGTCGACTTTAAACAAAGCTCATTAAGAGCAGCATTAGCTGTTTCATATTTCACTTAAGCTCATTTTATTTCAGTCGTGAGAGATTGTTATCACCGAAAAAGACAAAAAAGCTTTCGACTTACAGAAGCAAAGCCTCTGCCTCGATTCTTTTCTCTCTCCTACCGACAACTTAGTCCGTTAGGTGCATAATTATACGCGAGCAAACCTTTAGTCACACATTAAGCCGGGAAGATTTTTAATTATACCGCCCCCTTAAATTTTCTCTTAATTTAACTGAAATTCTTCGGAGGGCCGTTCCAGAGGGAGACATGCGCTACCTTAGGCTAATCCTCCGAAGACACAGGAAGCGGGAGTTAATCACGTGGAAAAGCCTCGCCGTTTGCTCTTTCCTCGGCTCTCCACCTGGGATTCAGGTGGGAGAGAGGCGGTTTGCATCAGTGATGCTCCCCTGAGTTTCTGCCCCCGCTTCTGAGAGTCTGAGATACTATCGGAAGCCCAGGAGCTCATCGGTGGGCTTTGAGCCAGAAGACGAGCAAAGTCTCCTGCCCCGCGGTCAGATACCGGGGCTGGCTCTGCCCTCCTTTTCAAAGGGACCCGCAGTCTCACCTGCACCTTCATTTTCCAGAGAGACCCCGTGTGTGCGGCAAATGTCAGGGAGTCTGTCTTTAACGAGGCACTGAAATATTTCGAGACAGCCCTGGTCTTTTAATTCCTGGCCGGAAGAAAACAGTGACGCTCGAGAGGCACTGTAAGCTCATCATTGTTTTACAAAAGGATTTTTGTCCCGTTTGTTGATTTTTCTCAGATTCCCTCATTGTATGCTTTCTCTGTGGGATCAGGACACTATCAGTACAAATGTCAGAGTCCGTATAGAGCGGTGCTCACAGTCAGAGGTAGAATAACACATATTCCTTATCAATCAAAGTACAGATATTCATGTAAAAATACTCTGGTGTAAACTGAAGGACCATATTTAACACAATACTTAAAGGTGCAGTCGGTAACTTTTAGAGGAGTTACTTTTTTTTCATATTTGCTGATACGGCCACTCTGTGCTGACAGTCCGACATGAGACAGGTAATCTGCAAAAAAAAAAAAAAAAAAAAATAGGCATCTTTAGCCCCTCCAAGTGCTCCTAAAGGCTGGAATCCATCGTGCCCGAACAAAATCTACCAATCAGAGCCAGGAGGGGTTTCTAACACTCTGTCACTCAATCCAGTGCCAGATACAGCATATGTGACAAAAACAAGCCAACAGGACAAGACCAAAAAGAAAGGCTAAAATGAAGGAGTGAAGTCGTGACAGAGAGGAAATCAGCGCTAACAGTAACTGTTACGGCAGCTTCTCCAATGTGGAGACAGTTAGCTAGCCAGGCACATAGCAGGACCTGAAATGTTTTAAAATGCATAGGACTATGGACTTGTCAACCTTTCTGCTGGACTTGCAATTACCCATGCTTGATTTCTCTCTATTGATATCCTGGAGAATAAGCATATTGCTAAGATGCTTCGGCTTTTGTTACGCTCTGCTGTCCTTATCTTGTGTTGCTGTGGTGTTGCTGTCAGGCTAACGTTTGCTTGCTTCTGATGCTGGGGCTCTGGTTAGCTTTATTTTATTAGCTTGCAACAAAGTGGCAGAAAATGTCTTTGAGAAGTGCCCAGGAAATGTTATCACACATTCTGTAAATGCTACTGCAGGTTCTGTAATCAAACACCTATGCACTGCAATAAGTGCATGCTTGCTAGTTGTTTTGAATGAAATTTGCTTTGGATTATTTTTATAGCAAAAATATATTTTTCTGCCTGTCTCTAAAAAGTATCTGTCAATACAGATGTGACAGCTGAAGTGTCCTGTCACTAGAATTGCCTCCTAAAAAGTATGCGCCCTGGCTACCTTGCCAATAAGTGGTCAGCACGTTTGACTCTTACCCGGGAGTCTAGGATTCAATTTCCAGCCCAGGCCTTCCTTCCGTCTGCCACATTCTGGGGTAATTGGCAGGTTCTGGAGGATCGTAATGGATGGCAGCATGCGTAAAGCATGGAGTGTGAGGACACGCTCCCGAAACAGGGAGCCTGCCACACAAAGGCTGTGGTTGTTGGAAAACAATGTTGATATTTCGCAAAGGCAGCTAATGTCTAGCCGTCATGTTGTATACTTGGCCTCTTCAGTTGCTGCGGTTATTAGCTTGTGCATTCATGACAGCTTCCTCTGAGGGGCGGGGCTTTGGTGGCAGAACTGAAGCACAGCGGAGAAGGAGGGGGAGGCACCCAGAGGTTCTACTTTTTCAAATTCACCAGCAATTGCGCTTTCTTCTAAACCTAACTGACTACAACTTTTTCCACTTAAAACCTACTGACCCGTATATCAAATTCAGCTGCTGTATTCAAACCCTTCCAAAGCCACTCCCACAAAAGGTATGAGTGTGTGCAGTCTGCGATGGAAAAAATATGGGGAACACAGCTTTCTAAACCATTATTTAACCAGGGAAGTTCCATTTAGATCGTTTCCCTTATTTAAGCACGCCCCAGGAGATATGCCAGATTGAACAACTGCAAGATTGATAGATAAAAAAAAAACGGGTAAAGCCCCAAGAGCAATTTTTTTGGTCCTTGCTCAAGGACCCAACTGTAGATTTTTTTCCAACTTCGTCTCTCCAGATCAATCAGAATCCCAAACCGCACCAGGGACTTGAACTTTAGCTGTTCAGTTTCCAGTCAAGCAATCTAGCACTATGCGACACCAGCCACCACGGGGCGAGGAAAGGGGTGCGTCATCAGCTGTCATCCCAAATTGTATGAAACTACTTGACGTCTCATTCACAAGTGAGACACATATCATTTTGAAAGTAAACAATTGTTGCAGCTGCAGTTAGGACACACAGCTATTATAGAAGCATTGGTAGTACCACCAGGTTGCTAAAAAATGTGATTGAGTTTGATAGGTGGCTGGCAAGCCAGTGATGCCTAGCTGCAGGTACGTTAGATTTCTAGCAAACGTAAAAACAATAACAAAGTCAGTGATATGACACAGCTAAAGTTTATGTTCAATGTTTAATTAGAATTGTTTCTTCCATAATGCTCGCCCATCAAGCAGCTGCAAGTGCCAATATTGCGACTTGGCATTCTGCTGTAGTTCATTAGGAACACACATTAACAAGCCATCAGTAACATCATGGGCCCCCACTCCCTTGCAGCTAATTGTTAACTACCGCGAAGCAAAGTTGGTATTGTTTAAAGTCCTATGTGCGTGTGTGTGCAGACACAGATTTCAGTTATTTTATACTGCAAACATCCCAAAATCAATATTACATATCATACCGAGTGTCTCTGTTTGTCTGTCAGTCTGTTTGTCCGTTCAATAACTTTTGAATGGTACTCCAGAAATTGATGAAAGTTAGAAGGTATATGGCTTGAATGAATATCTAGCTTGGAATTGAAAATAGGGGTCGTAGGTATATAGCTTTGAGGGTAAATAGGGGCGTGAGCCTGGCATCCAGATTTTCATTGGTTTACCCGGGAAACATCTGGAATCAAGGTCAGATGTCATTCTGATTATCATAGTGAGTGTCTGTTTGTCTGTCCATTCTATAACTATTGAATGATATATTTTACATTGAAGGAACCTGGTGGGTATATGGCTTGAGTGGATATCTAATCTGGGATTGAAAATAGGGGTTGTATATGCCTTAGTGGGCTAATGGTGGTGTGATCTCAACTTCATATAGCCTCGACTTTTATGTGCACTGGACAGGAAAGAAAAAGTTTAATAATGAATACACATAGTTTCTGTTTACATTTAAACGTCACTCACTTGATCGGATAATTACTTAAAAATGCTAATTTTGGCCACATACAGTCTGCACAAATGCAACAGTGACAGCTCGCAACACACAGGTAAAATATTCACACTCTTTCTGGGTTACTGCCATTGTTGATACAGGTGTTTGATTAAGAAAATATATTTTACAACACATCTAATTAAGCAGCCAAGTCAATCTACATCACAGAACATTGCCACTGTGCAGAATCAGTTCAGTTGACAATGTAACAAATAACAAAAAGTCTTACCTATGAGCCAGTGGAGCAGGGCCCAAATGTGGCCTTGCATTCTGGCCAATGCTGAAATTTTATTTACAGCTTCCGAATGAAAGTTAGACTGCTCTCTAAAATTTTACCCCACCTCCCACCCATTTCCAAAGCCACTTTCACAAATGCCACCGTCAGCCCTTGTCCTTTCTTGGGTAAATTTAATTAGCTTCTTCTCCACTGAAGAGCATGAAAGGAAATGAATTCTCTCGTGTAATAAAGCTGTTTTCGCATCAAAGGCCAACCATTTCTAAAAGCCTTGCTTAGAATATCATTGGCCTCTGGTTTTGTGCCATTGCAAATGGAAACAGATTTGGCAGTAAAATGATTCACTATTTTGTCCATCACAAATGGAGTATTTACTGTATTACCCAGTTTTGTTTACTGCTCTGCAATAAAGGTGTTTAGATCATAGTGGGTTGGATGGCGCATTAGGAGGAGTGTCAATGATACAGCTGCCTCTGCGCAAGCATCATGTCAAAGAACCTTGATTTCGTTTTGACCCACCTGTGCCACCTTTTGAAATAAACATTTTCAACTATCGTAGTTTGATGGGAGCGAATCCCGGCCTGGAAAGCTGTTTGCAAATAAATCCATGTCGTCCATATAGTTTTCTTCCCTGTCTTAATTTTCACTTTTGTTGTGCACCCTATAAAAGATTCCAACACAATGGCGGTGGGGTAGAATGAGAAGGGGTATTATGAGGTATTTGTACACGTTTCCATTTTCTTTGTGCAGGGGGGGAATACAATGAACTAATTTTAGTTTTGCCCTTGTTTTAATACCATGAGTACCAGTTTTGTATACGGTTCAAATTACCAACATCTCTTTACACTTAATGCATTACCTGGCGAAATCTCTATCCTCCAAAGACATTGAATTGATTCCTTTTGAGAGAAGTAGTCTGGGCAAAGAACGTTAGATGCTTGTTCTTCACGTGTCAGTTTGCCAAGGTGTAAACACACTGGCCTTAATAGCAGTAACGAAGGCTGATCCAACTGGCCTTAATAGAACCAAACCCCCACTACACCCACAGATAATTCATTAAACTCTACCCGACCCTTTTGACAACAGCTCCATAGTTGCACTATTTCTTTGTGTCACAAGATCAGCAGAATGAAGTTAGGCATACCTGCTGTTCATTTTCATTGCCATTAGCTCTCACCTTCCCGATTGCTTTTAGTTTGTCAAATTAGAGCCTTACACTTTTGCTGCAAAGGCTCTTCTCTTACAGCATTGGAAGGTTCTGGCTTTGTAATGTTAGCTTTAGCAATAGGATGAAGGACCACAGTGGATGACCACGATTAGAGTTCTTTGCAGGTAGTGGTTCCATTAATGTGCCGGAGTAGGCAGTGCTGCAAACCAATATGTCCACATAGAATGTAAGCCATTTTGGTTTGGATTGATACTTTTTAAAAAATCATAAACTAGTGAAGTTGTGAAGTCATGTCATGAAGTCGTGAGCAGAAATGGCTCAGCGCTCAAGCGATAACTGTGCGAGAACATCGTTGCTACGGCAGTAAGGACGCCAAAGCATCGTTTCTCCTGGCAGTCACGCAAGTATGACATTATTAATTTGTATCTGAACGTTACTCAGAGGAACAAGAGACAAAGCGATAAAGATGACGATGGTCCACACTGTTCCTTCTTGTCCAGTAGGTTAGGGTAATGTTATGCAAACTACATTGTACAGGCCAGCACTTGTTAGCTCCTCCAAAGTAGGGTTGTTAACGCAACTACAAAACCTCCAAGCATGGGAATCAAGGGATTACATGGAAAGGCATAACTGCAAAATTGTAGTCCAGATACAATATCTGAAAATGTCATCAAATACATCACCACTCGTGGACTCGAAGCATTTAGAAAAGTTTGACTTACAAGGTCGTGAATACCACTAGAAGGCGGCGTTCATATGGACTTTTCTCCTGAACACGGTAAACACGACCCCAGTTGAAGGCACTATCAGATATATCCGCTAGTGTGCCATGATGAATGTACTAGTAACTTTTGTATTTAACAAGGGATAAAATAATAATAATAATATTATCATTTATTTTATTCAAATTTTTTTACATTTGAACAAGTTCTATGCTACTCAGTCCCAACATAATTAGAAAATCCAAACTTTAATATGCTAATGTATCAGTAGGTGCTTTCAATCTTTAAATATTAATCATGGAAGATTCTTCACTCTCTGAGACAAAACACAATGTCCATTAGTAATTTTGCTGATATATTTCTGACAGTATTGTTCATTTGCATGATTTTATTTTGAATGAATCCCTGCTAATGCTCTTCATCGGCCCTCTCCCCGATCTCTCTCTCTCTTTATCACGCACACACACACACACACACACACACACGCACACACACACACACACACACACACACACACACACACAGTTGCACACAATCACAAACACACAGACACAGAGGCACATCCGCGAACACACATTCTCATGTTGCATCCCGATTCCATTCTCACCCTGCTTCTAGCTGACCTCATCCTGATGACTTTCATCACCTTAGAGCGATAGAGGTCTGACCCAGGTTAGCTTTCCCTGATTATATAGCCATCCTCCACAGCGGCAAAACAGCAAGGCTGTCCCTCCATTTTGTCCATCTGGTCCTCTAAATAATAGCATTGGTTTTTACCCTCCATTCGTTCTTTAACACTTTTTCTTTTTTCAGAATAAAGCATTGCTTAGTAATTTCTCCAAGAAGGTGAAACCACTTCTTTACTTTGTACGTTGTTTATGAGTTATTGGAGATCAGTACACAGTGAACGTCCAGTATTCATCCAATGCAGTCCAATGGGGACACTTAGCTCTTTGTAGGAGTCAATTCGACTGCCAGCAAGTTCACATTTTAGGGAGAAACAGGGTAGAGTTATTAGTATGTTCCAATTCAGTTGTTCTTGTGTACACTCCTGTTATTTCTGTTTCATTTGCTGGTACAGAGGTGATTGAGCTGTCGATTGCTTTTTGATTAGCCTCTCAGGTGGTGGACAAGGTGTGGTCTTACCTCTGCTCAGAAAGATCTGTTTAGCCACTTTTCCTCTGCGGCTGGTTAAACCACGTTTGCTGATCAAGCGCTGGGCTTAACTGGCTGTTCCGAAGCACAGGTGTTCAGTCACCCCCGAACCAGCGGGAGAGGCGTCAGAACTCTGCAAATAACATCTGACGCCTCTCTGGTTATTTCCTGTGTCCCCATCTGTGGTCGACTGCCGTGAGGCTCAGGATTCTTGTTTATGCTGGTTTTTGTTCCAGTCAAATTACTCTTACTCTCTAAAGCCACTTTTTGACAGAAATATCACGCCATGAAGAACAAACAATTCTTGAACGTATGCTTTTCTATACTGCAAGTAATTTCAGGGAATGACATTTTTAAACAGATCAAATTAGACTCGATGAAAATCATTAAGCTCCAAAATGGAATGCTGAATAGAAGTTCTTTCGTGTACTTAATTGTATAAACGCGACAAAACACAGGTTTGACTCTTCGTCATGTGTTTTGCAAGAACAACTGGTCTCTTGTACAGGGTTGAGCCTGATGCCGCCAAGATCCGAGTTTTCACACCTCCATGCAGACTGAACTCATGCTGTCTCTCATCCTGGGAGGTTATACGTGTGGTTGCCACTGCACGATGAGAGTATCGAATTACACAAACACCACTTGCCCAAGACAGAAATGGAAGGTTGTAACTGATGTATTGCTGAAGCTAACCCCGAAGAGAACGTATTTCCTATTAAAATTCTCTTGACAGCCACCTGATTAGTGGTCTGCACTAAAAGTCACCCCTTTCTTATTTTTACTCTTGGCTCCGATTTTCCTCAGCGTAGTTCTTTGATTTTATTGTAGATGCGGAGGGAAACGAGAGCTCGTGCAGAAATGACTACACCCCTCAATATTTTTGCCATCATTCTGATATCTGAAATTCACTCCCGTATCCGAATCCCGTTCTAATTGGACAGTGGGAAGATAGGGGAGAAATGAGATTGTGTAATTCCGGCACGAAAATCCCACGTCGTACGCACATTACATTTAGACCCTCTTTCTCATTTCATCTCCATTCGGGACTGAGTATCTTACGGGTAATGTCTCCTCTTGGCAAGCAGTGAAGGACAGATTTCGCCGATGAGATGGGGAAATCTGACGAGCTATGTTCGGGGCACCTTGTTGGTCTATTTATTTAAATTTTTTTTTATATCTTTCTCCCTGGGAAAAGCAATTGCTGATTGCTCCATATGGCCCCTTGTAAATTGTCCTGTAATTGTGTTTGGATGGAATATTTCCTTTTGGCACTGAATTTCCATTTGTCTCTCGTAAAATGTCGGGGCTGTGATTTGGGGAAAAGGCTGGACGGCGGACATGGGAGGAATAATACATAATACGGGAAAATAAATAGATTTCCGCGAAGCTACCGGCTTTGCTGTTTTTTATCTTCTGTTTAACATTACTACAAATCAATTGCAATTTGTAGGGTGTTTGCATGATCCATGTAAGTAAAATTACAGAAACATTGCAGTCCCTCCTGTCGCTGATTTATTTGTGTTCATGGAGATTTGCTCGTGCTATAGGTTTATGCAGAAATAGTACACAGAATTGTGGCTGGATGCATTGAGAATGTAAAATTACTGTGGGTCATTGTTTCCTCAGTAATCACAGGTGCTATGAGAAATCTGTAAATTTTTGTAGCAAATGCTCATAACAATATATGATCACAGCTTGTAAATAAACAATATTGCAGCTGGGTTTTATTTATATATATATATATATATATATATATATATATATATATATATATATAGATATAGTATGCATAGTATAGTATAGTACAGTTTATATATTTTCTTAATTAAAATTTTTATATTACAAAATTCAGTGGAAAATATGACCATTTCAAATCTGTGCGGCTAAATAAGCCTGATAAAGACTGCAAGACATCAACCCAGCAAATGACCCTCCAGAAGCGTGATACAGATGTTCATATCTATGCTAAATGTGTAAATCTGTGGGGTTAAGTGGATGTCGTTTTGCATCTTTGAAAAGCTTCACTCGCCCACAGCTCTGGATTTGAACCCAGAGTTAGCATGACAGCACAATGAATACGCTGCTCCAGCTTAATGTAGTTTAGCCACGGAGAATCCATGATCCGGCACTTGATCCTTCTGTTATCGCCATGAGTGAATTGTGCAGACAGTCTATAATACTCCTCCTGTTAGATTAATTTCTGTGAGTTTAAGCATGTTTTTTCCCAATAAGAAGCTAAAGCCTGGTGTTTGTCTCAACTGGTATTATACATTTGGACTCGTGTGTCTGGTCCATGGATTGCTTCTTACGTCTTTTTGGGAGGTTGAAACTTGGGGAAAGCTCTGATGGTGTGGCAGATTATGAGGGAATAGGAGGGTTTAGCAGTAAAAGGCTGGCAATTCTGGATGAAAAGCTGTGCTATCTGAGGTTTGTGAGCTGTATTGTGTAATCCAATGCAGACAAATGCACCAAAGTTCTCTGTTCTGTTCAGTATAACTGCATGTGTTACACGTCTATAACGCAATCACGCGTTATTATTTCATATAAAATATAATGTCTACATTCTTTAACTATCAATAGACTTTTGCCTGGATGTCCCAGATCAAACTTCTGGCTCATTACCTTGCAAGCAGTAAATGATTATTGTGAGCAGTGGTGGTTGGTGCTGGGGTCAGAAAATCGTGTCGTGAACTCAGCTGGCTTATTTCTGTAATTTGCTCTACCCCCTGGTGCTAATTGAGCTAATGAGGAAATAATATCCGAGGGATAGCGAAAGGGTACCAGGTACGGCTTTCACTTTCTGAACTGGGACATTTCACCTCTCATTATGATAGATGTGGATTTATGGTCTGCTTGATTTGTGCTTGATCTTTGCTAGCGACTGGAAACCTTCCAAGTCCAATTAATTAGCGTTATTCTGAGACCATATTAAATGTGAAACTTTTAACTGGATGTTAAGACATTTCAGTACATTTATCACTGTACAGTAGGGTGCATCTTTAGTGATTTTACTTTTGAAGTATAAGTGTGTGTCGTAATGTAGTATTCATTAAGCATCAATGCAATGCTTGCGTGCCTTTTCTGTCCTCAGCAGTTTTATCTGCATTCATGACATATCATTTTATGTTATGCTATTGGTGGCATTGGTTTGTCTGCCTGTGTTTCTATTTGTGTACAAGATATCTGTTCATTTCTTTTTGAGTTATGTCTGAAATTCTTTTGGGCGTGTTGCTATTGCATCAGGTCAAAATCAGGCCGCGATTAGTCAAACAATATGGCCATCCTGGCATGTCATCTTGAAATACTATGACACGTAATAACTGAACTTCGCTCCCAGTGATATCACTCAAATTTTGTGAGTTGATTGGTCTCGCATCAGGGATGGACCCATAGACTTTATGAAAAGATGGATGCAGTACCAGGTCTGAAAAGTAAAGCCAATTTGGAAATCTCTTAAAATGGCATTATATTTATTATATTTGTTATACCTTGGTGGTTTCACAAAGAAGTTCAATGCTATGGAAGTCTATGAGAAAATGACCATACCATACCGCTTTTGGCAGTAGACTACCACGCCCCAAAAGCGGTAGTCTACCGCCGAAAGCAGTAGAGTTGGCAGGTATGCCCTACTTTCCCACCTGATTTATCATTTCAATAATGATTTTTCCACAATATTTCATGCTATATATGGCAAGTTAAGTCTCCTTTGGTATATCACGATGTTAATTTTTGTAAATTATGGTCCCAAATAGACTAGAATAAAGGATAAAGCCAGATATGCTTTAGGGGCGTGGCTATCCTCAGGTCCTCGTCAGATCAACCCGTAGAACCACCCCTCGATCCTCCCTGGATCTTCAATTCACACTCTTGTCTGATAGGAATCACACCCGGTTTTAAAATGAAAAAAATGGCACGGTTCAAATTGCCAAAATAAAGGCTTCCTAAATGGGATGGTGAAACCAATGGGTGACGTCACAGTTGCACAGTTCCATCTTTTTATACAGTCAATGGATGGAATCAATCTGTTTGGAACGAGCTGCATCAAACAATATGGCCGCCACGGGAGCCATCTTGAAGTCCTATGTGGCGGATACCTTCAGTTTCTCACGGGTCGTGTTCACTCAGCTAGATTTCGACTGTGCTGCCATGGCGGAGGTTTGCACTCCCAGAGCGCCTCTGGTTTGCTTAATTTATCTTGATGTATGGCTTCCCAACAGTAAATTTTCTGACTAAAAGGAAAAGGTTTTCGCTTCCTGAGGAAGGACAGCAGTGTGCATTTCCTTATCTCCTTTTACTTTAAGGCTAGTTTGTCTGCAGATAACCGTATTGTTTCAAGCGTCTGCCAATATTCTCAGTCCTGGAGCTGTGAGCGAAGCACTTACCACCTCTATTCTTTTCACAGCATCCGGCAGCCATTTAATTACAGCACTGGGCAAGGCTTTGTCTCCACAGCCTTCCCCGGATGCCCGCAGGCCAACACTTAATGACGAGACTCTCAGACAAGGGATAGAAAAGTGTGTGCGCGCGCGTGTGTGTGTGTGTGTGTGTGTGTGTGTGTGTGTGTGCGTGCGTGTGCACGCATGACTACATGTTAGTGTCTGTTTGTTTGTACATGAGCATTTGTGTGTGTGGGTGTGTGTGTGTGCATTTGTGTGCACATAAGTAAACGTTAGTGTCTGTGTGTTTGATACAAAAGCATGTGTGTGTGTGTGTGTTTGTGTGTGTGTGTACATGAGCTTATGTAAGTGTCTGCGTGTTTGATATATATGTGCACGTGTGTGCGCATGAGTACATGTTGGTGGCTCTGTGTTTGTACAGGTGCATGTGTGTGTGTGTGTGTGTGTGTGTGTGTGTGTGCATGCACACATGCATGAGTATATGTTAGTGTCTGTGTGTTTTTACATAGTGCGGTGTGTGTGGTGTGCATGCGTGTTTGTTTTCTTTAGTGCTTGCATGCGCTTTTGTACACTACACACACTGTACAGCCTGGGTTTATACATTATCTTCTTAGTTTATACGCCTATAAAATATTTATGTGGGTGTCAGTGTTTTCTTATGTCTAAGGGCCTTTGTTTCTTTGGGTGCTTGTTCGCGCTTGATGTGGTGTTTTAAATGCTTAAAACATAAAAAGATGAATGACTAGGCGAAGCGACCATGGTCATCACCGAAAATACCATTGTCTGTCACCGATTTTAACATACCCATTCATCTGTCTCCTGTAAAAATCTCTGCTAGGAATTTTATGCATAAATCACTATCTGTGCAATGCATTAACACACTTTCCTACCCATATTAACCACCCTGGAGATGGTGTTCTCAAATTTATGGAGCGTGTGCGACGCGAGGGCCCAGAGGGAGAAATATTTCGAGAAATGACAAAGATCTGAACATGAAAGTGTCACGTCCAACCAAATTAGCAACACTCTTAAACTGACTAAACAAAATCCCCGGACGAAGACAGTGAGGACTCCATAATATACTGCTCTGTCAACAATACAGCCAGAACCCACTAAAGCCGTCGCAAAAATGCTGACGAGGAAAGAAAAAATAATCAGTTACCATTTGCGCATCTGCAGCACCTCACCAACTCATCATGATCTGCCCTCAAATTGTTTATAGAAAATGTGTCATGCTCCTGTAGCTCTCTCTGTACATTTCCTCAAATAATTCATGACATTATGTTTCAACGATCTGGGGAGTCGAACCATCGGTGTGTAACTGTCACTTTCCTTTGTTTGTTTCTGATCCTGACAAAGAGGAAAAGGGGGAATATGCAGTGTAGAGAGCTGGTGTGGTAAACTGAGAGATAAAGACAGGCTACGTACCGGTTCAACCTAGCAGCACAAGGAGTATTTCAGTAACTGTGGCATCACTGTATTGGCGGGTAGAGAAAAATATGACGCGGCGAGACATGAAATGTAACCGAGAGAATGGTCTGGGCCTGGGCCCGGATTCTGGAGATTTAAGAAACAGGTTAGGCTACGTCAGTTTTCATAAAACAATTACTTTTTTAAACTAGGCTTATGCCGTCGAAGGCGACGGCTGGGGGTATATCCCCGAACGCCCCCAATCCTTCAATTCCCCAATCCTTGAATAGACCTTGAATAGACTTTCATTTGAACTTAATTTCAGGTCAATCAGACAAATGGTTCTGAAGATATGGCCAAAATGGTAATTTTCCATCGCAAAGTGCCACCTTGTGGCAAAATATTGAACCATACAGGTATGATGTCATCATGTGACACATTGGGGGGTCATGACGTTGCAGTTGCACATAGTTTCATGTCAGTTGGACAAATGGTTCCAAAGTTATGGGAAAAATGGTGAATTTTATGTGGCAAAGCTCCACCTTGTGTCAAAATTTTGAATCAAACAGGTATAACGTCATCGTGGGACACATCCTCAGGTCATGACCTTTCATTTGCACTTGATTTGAGGTCAATCGGACAAATATTTTCAGAGATATGATAAAACAGTTATTTTTCAGTTTTTGGCCCCTGGTGGCCAATCTAGAAATTGTAAATTGTCCAAAATCGAATCAGTTCTTTCTCTTTATGATACTTACTTATATGCAAAACTTGAAATTTCTAATTGAAATATTATTGTAGTTATCGAGTTAACACGTAGGGCCACGTGGCAGCGGTGGTCGGACCAAAAACATAATATCCCCGAAACGCCGTTCGGGGATATAATTAACTCTGAAAATATGTCCATACAGTGTTATACCATACCCAGCCAACAGGGGTCACATTGAGGATGTTTGTTTCTGTTGAATTTTGAAAAGTATGTACTATGTATTTATTTTTATAATGCTTTAGCACAGGCTTTCAGCTAACTTGCTAATACACAGATATTAGTGCTAATATTGTTTTGATATCATTGCAATGGAGGAAAAGATTTTTTGAAAACTGTAATGCATAAAGAACAGGCTGACTCTACCAAACCCATAATACTTGCTTTGCTGATAACAGAATTTCTTTTTCAAGAATACAGAATTTGTCTTGAATAGTGCACAGATTGCATTAGTAGTTGTCATAGTAGTCCAGTTACCAGTCTTAAGAGCCTGTCTACTGGGGTGTCATTGAGATCATGTAAAAAAAACATGGAAAACCTGAGGCAATGTGAATGCTTGACTCATGCACTTCACCTATCTATTAAGAAATGTTAATTCCCCTGTGTTTGTACATTTGAACATTTCAAATTGAATGCAGTCTGCTTTCACAAGTGATGCGTCCACGCAGCCCCTACGGCCAAGTGTGACCAAATTGGATTATGATCTCGCAGAGTCGCCGTAAAGAATGACATGTCAGTGATGACCGGAGGGAACGGAGAGAGAGAGAGAGAGAGAGAGAGAGCGGAGGGGACAGAGAGGGTAAAGAGAGGCGAGTGAGCCACCTGCCTCTCGCCTCGCCTTCCCGGTCGAGCGCCATCGTGCATGCATCCGCACACAAGCGATAGAGCAAAAGCTTTTGCTCATACACGCGCGCTCATTGTTCCCTGCTATGTGGGAGTGTAGCTGGTTGTTTCCCTCGGAGCCCCTTGGCGGCTCTCACTGGGGTCAACTCCCCAGGGCTACCAAAACCAGCCACTTCGCAAATTAATTTCAACCTGCCAATAAAGCACCTCTCCTCTTGTGTCTCCCAGCATCCTCTTTTGCCTCCAGCACCCCCCCTCCCCCAGAATCACCCCTTTTTATCGCTTGTTTTTATCTTTGGCAGGTTACGTTTTGTGTGCAGTACACAAGCTTGTAGTTTCCCACACAATGACGCATTGATGTCACTCGTTACAGGCGGTTGTTTATGAGTCGACTCTTCATTGGAAGGTTTCTCAGGCGCTCTGTTAAGTGTCGTTATTGTGCTTTTCTTTGTCGCAGACCATCCGGATTATACTCTTTTGGCGGGGAAGTCACAAATCGGTTCTCTGTATCAATTTACCATTATTTCTGGCGCTTTACAGGAAATGGGCGAGTTAATGACGGATATTGAAGGCTAACAGTCTTTCTTCTCCTTGTATCGGCTGAGAACTCTCAAATCTATTCTCGTCTTTCCCAGTTGTTTTGCTGGGCAGCACAGGAAATTGTTGAGTCGGAATACTGAGCAATAAGTGCCTTTATGAATAGCGTTCAATGGTGTCTCTATGATTCAATTTCCAGTTCGCACCGAGCACCGCGATACCACTGTCATTTCCAGCCCTTTGAAGAAGCCCGTAACTTCTTTTGTGCGCGTAGGCGTATACATATGCGATTTAAAAAAAAAACCTTCCGCTCCTTTTGCGTGCGAAATAAATTAGATGCGAGTTAGAGGTTAGCGGCGAAGAGACAGATGGCTTCTGGTGCGATAAAGAGAAACACTCTCTCGGCGTCACCAATCTCATTTCTCAATTTTTTTTTTCTTTTTTTGCCAGGACCCTACTACTTGGGTGGAATCTCATCTTGCGGTGAGAGAAAGGCGTCGAGAAGGAGGGAGGGAGGTAAAGACAGAGGGAGGGAGGGAGATGATGGAGAAGGGGGAAAGGCGTGCAACAAAATGTCCGCTGTCAGAAGTGCAGCCGCAGCACTCTCCGCAAATCTGTTGTTGACCCGCTCAAGTGTTGACCGTAACCTTCTGGCTCTTGACCCCCCTTATTCGGTTAATATCGGGCTAATCCACTTCCATTTCTCATCGCCTCATTCGAATTCCGTTTCGGACGCATTATGCAGCACGTGTGGCCGCGTGGCGTGTTTGACCCGGCTGAGGTCAGAGCAGGATTGTCCCTCATGGTATAAGCATGGAATGAAGCAGGGTGAAGCATAATAGCTGGTATAGCTGGTGTGCATTGGACTGCGGTTTGAGGGATTCATATTTCATTGTGTCTGTGTGGAATCATGGTCAGGAGACGGGAGATTTTAATGACTCTGCTGTGTGGAGGCATCTTATATTAGTCAGGCAGAAGAGCATTGGTAGTAAAGACTATTAGGACCATAAAACATTATCAACCATGTTAATACGCTCTAGGTCAATTTTACCCGACTCAATGTTCAATGTCTCTAAAAGCATGGTTCACATACTTTTTTTACCTAGATTTTTTCCCCCCTAACTTTACAGGTAAAACATGAATTGTCAAAAAAAAAAGGTAAATGTTTTGTACAACTGTTGTCAGCATCTGTGTTGTTTGGGTCATTTTGACGCCTGGATCGATTATTACACAAAAATGTCATTTTGATCTCGTTTTTGTAATGTTTCCTAAGACTGCTGTCATGTTCAGATTAATTTCTCATTCATTTCACATTTGGCCTCATTCATTTTGCTGTAATCATGTAAAACCGATGCTTGATATATAAGGGTAGGATGGGGGAGGCCTGTTTTATTTACTTGGCTATTGAAATGGTCAGTAGAAAGTCATGAATGAGATGAGATTGGGTCACACTGTCAGTTACGAAAAGCTGATATAGTTCAACACTGCAGAGATCAAACTGACCTCAAACCAAAAATGGTTTATTAATTTGGAAATAATAGGAGGGTTAAACTCCATTGTGTATCTTTTTGGCAATGCTACAGGAATACATGGACAAGGTTATATCTAAAATTAATGCTTACCGTCACCGTCTTTTAGAATAAATGCAAGTCATGAAATGGAAACCTTCTGGCAGAATGTAGGAGTAATTATCGGACAGATTTCCTTTAAAACAACCTGTGAGTGAGTGTGTGCATGCGTGTGACTGTTTATCCGTGCGCGTATGTGTATGGGAGGGGTGCGAGAGACACGTGGTTTATGATCAGATTCAGGCACCATCTCTTCCCCTCTCTGCCCCGGGGGGGCTGGTTCTTGGTGTTTATTCTGCAGTACAATTCCCAAAGTCGGGCAGTCTGCACATGCTGTCTTATTTCGATGCTGCCTATCAATACAGGCGGGAGAATCATTCTGTGGTGGCTGAAGAATTCATCTGTTCCCCCAACATGAATCGGTGCAGCCTGGATATTGACCAATTTAAAACTCAATCATCTACAGCTTTCAAAATATCTCTCTGTCATGAACGAGTTATCTTGTCACACGAGAGGAAAAATAAGCCGTAGTCACATCTCAGCAGCAGTATTCACTTCTCTAGACATGGGCTACACTCTTCCACGTCCTCAGGTTGCCATGGTTATGTTCTGTAGTCACTGTAGTGATTACATTTACATGAATCCAGTGGTTTTCTCTGACAGTCATTTCTCAGATTGTAGGTGATTTAACTGTTTGAGTAAGCATGGCTGCGATGACACCTTGGGTGTTGCTGAGGCTAAACAGAGTAAAGTGATGCAGTATTAGCGCAAAACATCCACAAAATAGGCACAGTAGGTGGCCTGAGATGATGAGAATCACCATGTGGTAATTGTAGTGCCAGTGCACATTGTGATGCATGCTTATGCATTTTGATCCATCTCAGTCTCCATATTTCATACTATACCGTGGGACTGAACCCCGTGATCTTCTGCACGCTCCCATTTTAAAGAGAAGTTATGTGGCTTCGTTCATTTGTCAATCACATGACAAAGGGGGCACCGCTGGTGCGCCGTGGCGGAGTAATTGTCAGAGTCCCTCTCGCCTCAGATGAAGCCGCAGCATTTTGCATGTGAAAGGGTGTCCATGATGAGCTCAGGACGATGCTGAATTAATTTTGTCTGTTATGGTCCCAGAGCCGAACCCCAGCCTCACGCACCGCACTCTCTCTTTTAACAGCAATGCAGCCAGGAGGAGGGTGAATGAGCTGATCCAGAAAGGCCTACAGCTCTCTCTCCTGTATTCTCTCTCTACACCAGCCCAGCACTCTCTCCTGTACACCAGCACAATACTCTGTCCTATACACCAGCACAAAACTCTCTCTCCTGTACACCAGCACAATACTTTCACCTGTACACCAGCACAATACTCTGTCCTGTACACCAGCACAAAACTCTCTCTCCTGTACACCAGCACAATACTCTGTCCTGTACACCAGCACAATACTCTGTCCTATACACCAGCACAAAACTCTCTCTCCTGTACACCAGCACAATACTCTCTCCTGTACACCAGCACAATACTCTGTCCTGTACACCAGCACAATACTCTGTCCTGTACACCAGCACAATACTCTGTCCTGTACACCAGCACAATACTCTCTCCTGTACACCAGCACAATACTCTCTCCTGTACACCAGCACAATACTCTGTCCTGTACACCAGCACAATACTCTGTCCTGTACACCAGCACAAAATACTGTCTCTCCTGTACACCAGCACAATACTGTCTCTCCTGTACACCAGCACAATACTCTCTCTCCTGTACACCAGTACAATACTCTCTCTCCTGTACACCAGCACAAAACTCTCTCTCCTGTACACCAGCACAATACTCTCTCCTGTACACCAGCACAATACTCTCTCCTGTACACCAGCACAATACTCTGTCCTGTACACAAGCACAATACTCTGTCCTATACACCAGCACAAAACTCTCTCTCCTGTACACCAGCACAATACTCTCTCCTGTACACCAGCACAATACTCTGTCCTGTACACAAGCACAATACTCTGTCCTGTACACAAGCACAATACTCTGTCCTGTACACCAGCACAATACTCTCTCTCCTGTACACCAGCACAATACTCTCTCCTGTACACCAGCACAATACTCTGTCCTGTACACCAGCACAATACTCTGTCCTGTACACCAGCACAAAATACTGTCTCTCCTGTACACCAGCACAATACTGTCTCTCCTGTACACCAGCACAATACTGTCTCTCCTGTACACCAGCACAATACTCTCTCTCCTGTACACCAGCACAATACTCTCTCTCCTGTACACCAGCACAATACTCTCTCTCCTGTACACCAGCACAATACTCTCTCTCCTGTACACCCGCACAATACTCTCTCTCCTGTACACCAGCACAATACTCTCTCTCCTGTACACCAGCACAGTACTCTCTCTCCTGTACACCAGCACAATACTCTCTCTCCTGTACACCAGCACAATACTCTCTCCTGCACACCAGCACAATACTCTCTCTCCTGTACACCAGCACAATACTCTATCTCCTGTACACCAGCACAATACTCTGTCCTGTACACAAGCACAATACTCTCTCCTGTACACCAGCACAATACTCTCTCCTGTACACCAGCACAATACTCTCTCCTGCACACCAGCACAATACTCTGTCCTGTACACCAGCACAATACTCTCTCTCCTGTTCACCAGCACAATACTCTCTCTCCTGTACACCCGCACAATACTCTCTCTCCTGTACACCCGCACAATACTCTCTCTCCTGTACACCAGCACAATACTCTCTCTCCTGTACACCAGCACAATACTCTCTCTCCTGTACACCCGCACAATACTCTCTCTCCTGTACACCAGCACAATACTCTCTCTCCTGTACACCAGCACAATACTCTCTCTCCTGTACACCAGCACAATACTCTCTCTTGTACACCAGCACAATACTCTGTCCTGTACACCAGCACAATACTCTCTCCTGCACACCAGCACAATACTCTGTCCTGTACACCAGCACAATACCCTCTCTCCTGTACACCAGCACAGTACTCTCTCTCCTGTACACCAGCACAGTACTCTCTCTCCTGTACATCAGCACAATACTCTCTCTCCTGTACACCAGCACAATACTCTCTCTCCTGTACACCAGCACAATACTCTCTCTCCTGTACACCAGCACAATACTCTCTCTCCTGCACACCAGCACAATACTCTCTCTCCTGTACACCAGCACAATACTCTCTCTCCTGTACACCAGCACAATACTCTCTCTCCTGTACACCAGCACAATACTCTCTCTCCTGTACACCAGCACAATACTCTCTCTCCTGTACACCAGCACAATACTCTCTCTCCTGTACACCAGCACAATACTCTCTCTCTTGTACACCAGCACAATACTCTGTCCTGTACACAAGCACAATACTCTCTCCTGTACACCAGCACAATACTCTCCTGTACACCAGCACAATACTCTGTCCTGTACACAAGCACAATACTCTCTCCTGTACACCAGCACAATACTGTCCTGTACACCAGCACAATACTCTCTCTCCTGTACACCAGCACAATACTCTGTCCTGTACACCAGCACAATACTGTCTCTCCTGTACACCAGCACAATACTGTCTCTCCTGTACACCAGCACAATACTCTCTCTCCTGTACACCAGCACAATACTCTCTCTCCTGTACACCAGCACAATACTCTCTCTCCTGTACACCAGCACAATACTCTCTCTCCTGTACACCAGCACAATACTCTCTCTCCTGTACACCAGCACAGTACTCTCTCTCCTGTACACCAGCACAGTACTCTCTCTCCTGTACACCAGCACAGTACTCTCTCTCCTGCACAGCAGCACAATACTCTCTCTCCTGCACACCAGCACAATACTCTCTCTCCTGTACACCAGCACAATACTCTCTCTCTTGTACACCAGCACAATACTCTCTCTCCTGTACACCATCTCAATGCTCTCTATCCTCTTCGTATTTTACCTTTGCTCAGGTAGAGACGGCGACTGTTCACTCTTATGAATAGTGATATTTTTTCTGGTAATTACCTGCCCTTCTAACTGTCTGTTTATTCGTACTGCCTAGGTTTTTGTGGGGCCTGCATGCCTTCCATTATTACATATCTGCTCATTAGATTGCCTCGTTCGTCCCGTTAGCTTCTGAAGAGGCTACATGTGTGTGGGGAACAATTATTCTGCAAATATTCTGCATCCATTTCTATTTGCATTTCCTCTTTTGTCTCAACTATAATGAATAATAATCATAATAATGACTGGCACATGCTCCATGTCAAAGCAGACAGGGGGAGGGGGTACCCTTGTATTCAATTCTACTGGCTGAATACAGCTGCGCAGCATTAAATAAACCTCCTTCAATTTTTCAAATGCCCGACTTGGATTCAACCAAAGCCTCTGCCTCCTGACTCTGCCATTATCTGAAAAGGCTCGACCAGCGTTCACAATTTGTAAGCATTTTCTAGATAGTGCTTACTCTGTGCAATGAGTCCTATTACCAAATAGTCCAACTTTATTCCAAAAACCTAATTTGTCATCAAACTGCTGGGTTTACATGCTGAACTGCTGCGGTTTGATACTGTAGTTGAATACGCTGATACACTAAAACCTATGGCTGAAACGTGACCGTTTTCTGCCGTCTTGCAGTGATAAATGTTTGTTTTTCAATGCGAGTGCTGACATTTTCTTTTTTACATTTTTTTGTCAACTTTTTTGGGACAGCACCCGTCACTCTTTAGTAAAACTTGCGTTGAGCGCGCATACTCGTTTAATTAAGTGCTACTGCCGTTGCCCAAGTGAAACACGGAATTCCACACATTTTAGATTTTTAACTAATCTAGTCTGAACGAACACCTCTGAACCTCAGAACGAAAGCAGGGAAAGCAATTACAGTGTACATTAATGAGTTTCTGTTAATGGGCTTTTTAAAGTATCAGAACTGTGAAGTCAGCAAACAAATAATTGCATTGTTAACTCGACTGTCTTCTTTATTTATTGAGTTAAAGGTTTTCCAGGTGTGAAGAAACAAACAGTTGGTTTCATGCGATTAGCGGGAAAGTGGCTGGTGTGAAGTGTAGCCCTGAATACCTGTCCGTACTGTGGACTGCGTTGGCCTACCTGACTCCCCAGCCCACACTTCCCTTCTCCACGAGCCGCTTTCACAGAACCAGCACTTTCTCCTGCCATTTCTTTCCCTCATGAATATTTATCTGGGCTTCGAGTGGCAAAAATGTTATTCCTGCTGATCACACTGATGTGGTAATACCACTTCAGCTGAGGTAGTGGAGTAAGACACAGGGCTAATGTCAGCTTTGTGCTGGAAATAATGAGAGCCTATGATAATACGGCAGCTTTACCGTAAATCTCTTCACCTCCCCAAAAAGAACCTGAGTTTCTACTAGGTTCAAATTCAGGGGAAGGTCTGGGATTTATTCGTTTGAAGGTTGCAGCCTGTCAGGAAATGGTTGCAGTGCAGTTTCAACAGAGCACTCTAATTCTACCACTGCTATCAAACTTCGAAAAGTTAGAGCTGGCTCAGCGCAGGCGAGGGCAGTGCTGGTCTTTAAGATTCCTCAGATATGTATGGTATGATTGTTCATTGAGGTGAACTTTCCTAAGCAGTTCTCTCCTTCACTCGGTCTGCATTTCCGCAGACTGTAGAAGCAAGGTCCTGAGCGACTGCTGTAATATTGCAGCACAGACATTTGAATTCCATCAACCTTGTATTTTTGAAGTTTAATTATATTTCGCACATAATGACTTTAGGCAATATGCACCCCTCTCTCTATTGGTTAGTTTCCCAGATCGCCGGAGTCGTCTGTAGAAGAACCTGTCAGGTTCTACCTCCGTTGACAGCCGTCGGGCCCACATTTCATTAGCGATGTGCGCGCTGCCGCTCCAGAGATGGATATCGGCCCGCTTTCCTGTGTTTTAGGAAATGAAGCGATGGCGCTATTTTATTAGCCGGTCTTATCTGACTGCTGTTCCAGCTCCGCCTTCATTACATTACCGACACCTCTCACTCAGGACCTCCATCGACTGCGTGTCAGTGCTTCTCTAATGGTTCGGATAAGAAACAATGTCGGGGGGGTGGACGTTCTGGGTGTCGATCAACGGGATTAATGTCTAGACTTCTCGGGTGTCTTCCCGTCGCCGAGAAGGTAAATGGGGAAAGATAGAAATCCCTGTGTCGCCATATACACATAGCTGAATTATGTCAACGCAATAAAGCCTGATAGCGAGAACTCGGCGAGGACGTCAACCTTCAATGCATGAATGTCACAAAGCCCTCCGGTGAGGGAGGTCTCCGAGCTAACAGCTGCATGAGCAAAGGATTGTTCACGGTATAATACAGCGGCACATTTAGGGCAATGATAGCCTCTTTTGGCACTCGGCGCTATTTTGTTTATATTTAATTATATGCCGTATGCTTCATTTGTGATATCACCGAAGGCTGCTCAAACCATCATAACTTTATGCAAAGCAGCAGTGTCCTCTCTTAGCCCCATTTTCAATTAACGTGATTGCGATCTAACGCGAACAAAAAACGATATGAGGGTGGCACTACACTGTCTGCTGTTGTTTTTTAAAGTACAATTGCTCTGGCTCTCAGGCCATTACATTTGGCACTGGTTCTCTGCCAGTGTGTCCGCACGAAGGGACAGAGTACTCACATTTCCCGTTAATAGGTTGAGTCTCGGCTAATGGCAGTGGTTTTATCTGCTTTGCATTTTATCTTGTGTTTCGCTGCGACCTGTTGTGCTGCCCTGCAGTTGTGAACGCTTTCAACGCAAGTAGATTTGCGACTGCATTAATTCCGTGACTGTCGCTGCAGTCAAGGTCTGGTCACGAAGATAAAGCATTAATATCACGCGCAGACAGATGCACAGGGAAGGGTCGATGAATATCATGTTCGTAATTAATTTTGCATGCGGTAAGTTATATCTTCTGAGAGAGCTTTGGGGAACCACTTCAATCATACAAAAGGCTTTGTCTGAAACACAAGTACCTTTCATAAGATCTGGATTCTTAATGCTTTGGTTCAGCATTTTCTCAGGTGTTGTGCTCAAAATATCCCAGATTCCCGCAAATTCCTGCAAGTTACAAATCATTATGTCACTGTGTAGAAGTGAAGTGATTCATCATACAGTGAGTGTCACGTTACATTGATTTCTTACCTATTTTTACTGATATCATCTTTTGGTTCTCCTCTGAAGAGCATCAATTATTGAATTGCTCTCTTTGGTCAGTGTGAAGGACTAGCAATCCATTTTGATAATCGAAAAAGAAAATGGAACTGGCATTGTGGAATATTGTTATTTAGCCTTGAAGTCCATGTTGTTCTCTGTAAACTAGCATGGCATTCGGCCTTTTCTTCAGTGAGGACCTAAATCAACTCAACCCCACCTGAAGCCCCACACCTGCTAATGTAATTGTCATCCACCGCATGTAATCTTATTAAATTACTGGCGAAAAACATACATATTGCATGCGATGTACAATGGAAAGTACCTTAGCTGGTGAAATAAATAAATAAATAAGGCGCTGCTCTTGTTGCACTAAAAATTAAAGTCAGCACTTTTCAAAATTGAATTTGCCTTCTCATTGATTCAGAGCACGCAGGCCCTGTGCGCGTGTCGCATCAGAATTCGAGCGCAGCGCCTCGCTGGGACACTCGTTTCATGCGCACCACCCTTCTGGAACTTTCTGTCAGCAGTGCGGTTACACAACAGTGCATCGACCTCCACGCCACTGGCCTCTATTATGTACATACTTAAGTACTGTACATTTTATGATCGCGATGAAGCTTTCTTGTTTCATACCTTTTGTGTTGCGCACAGCTTTGTTGATGAAAAAATACTTGGGAGTGTATGATTATTAACTCTTAGAGCGTTAAATACAACTATTGTCACTTAATGAGGAAATATTTCAAAATCGAGGCTGTTGAAAACCTATCATGTGTTAGCTTGTTTAATAGAGCTCCCGCAGGGAAGCTCTTTTAAACAAGTTGCCACATGATTGGTTTTCAACAGCACAAGATAACTACATTTATGTTTCTTTAATTTATTTCAGTGCTCTAAGGGTTAAGCTTCTGAGACAATAAAAGCAAACAGTCTCTGTGAGAGCTCAGTAGTGTTGTGCGGGAGTGAGAGTTGATGTAGTGATGATTGGTGGGAGGGGGGGGGGGGGGGGCAGATTGATGTGCCGGCCCATTCGCTTTGCCTGATTTACACTAGCATTACGGTAATATGTGCCGCCACCAGACCCAAGCTTTAATTAAGGGAAAAGGCACTCCCACTGCTTGCAAATGGCTTTCTCTAATTAATTATCGCTGTTCAAAAATGCACACACACACACAACAAAACAAAACCAAACAGCGGTATAAACAAACCCACTAAACGAGCCTGGCGGCACTCGCTCGTGATGGCCGTTTTGGGAAATGGAGAAAGGCGGCGGCTCGTGACAGTGGATCAGCTGTCAGTTTAAAAAAGAGAAATGCAGAAAAATGAAAGGTTGAAGAATGTGCTCGGGGCGGAACGCGGGCGTGATCTTCAGCGTTATCGTTTTTTATTTGAACTTCACTCGGTGCGGAATGTCAGTGGTTTTATTGCGCTACTGCGGTCGTGATGGGGCGGTGCGCAGCGGGGAAACTGCTGAGGCAGTAGAACAGGAAGTGATTGGCCCCTGGCTCGCCGCCCATCGCCGCCGCCGCCATCGCCGGCTCAAGGATGCCAGGAGGACGCGCATCTGGTCATGTGACCGTGTGACCAGGAGACCTATCGGAGGGGAGGAGAGATGGGGGGTTAAACAGGCTCAGCTGTGTCTCTGGACTCTCCAAATCTCTTTATTCTCAAAACCCCCACACGCATGCAGACATGCTGATCCACAAACTGCGTCAAATGTAGACGCGGATACGAGCAGAAACAGACGTAAATACACATAAGCGCTATTTTGAGTGGATACATACAGTACACTCTTCATGCATACACACATACACAAGCACACACATGCGACGTGCACACACGAGAAGATGCACACAGTTACGTAAGCACGTATGCACGGAGTGACACACTGTATACGCACGACACACCAGCAAACGTATCTGCATAGACACTCATGCACTCACGTTCACAAACGCATGCGCTCACAGACACACGCGCATGCGCGGACACACACACACACACACACACACACTCGCACGCAAAATTTATACGACCCTTGCACATAGCTGCCTCTGTGTACATATGCACTCTCACACTCATGCATGCACACAAACTCACCCCCACACACACGCACACAACATGCACTCATACATGTACACACACAATCTCTCATCTGTACTCACTCTCGCACTTACATGCACACATACGCTCATATACATGCACACACCCACATACACGGTCATTCAAGCACACAATCACTCATACTCACAAACAGGCACCACGCACACACAAGTAACACACACACACACACCCCCAACCTTGCTCACAGCTGTTTGCATGTACAAACTGAGAGACGGTGTCATCACAGGAGCCCGTAGAGGCAGTAACGTCTGGCCGGTGTGTCAGGTGACAGATGTCAGGTGTCATCTCTGGGAACACCTCCCTACCCCCCCCCCCCCCCCCCCTCCCCCAGTACAGACAGGCAGCCCCCTTCATCCCCGCACCCGTCTCCCCCGCATTAATACAGCTCCTCTGTCATCACCGCGGCGACGGAGGAGTGGCCCTGCCGTCTACCCGCTTTACAGCCTGCACGTCCCTTATTGCTTCTGTCCGTCAGACCGCGCTGCTCTCCGAGGAACACCTGTGTACCAGCGCACCGGCTATCATTACAGTCCCACTGAAGCGTCTAGGCTGTGCTGAATAATTCACGAGTCCACGAGGGACTGGGCCTTCATGTGTGCGCAGCCAACACTTGGGTGACGCTCCCTAAACGCCGCTTTTTGTAGCCTACGCCCGAGAGATGGGGTAGGGGAGGGGAGTGGTACTAAGAAAGATGGTATGAGAACTATGTTCTTTGGTGTTTCCCGACTACAACTATTCGTGCAAATTTCATTTTGCATTACAGGGGCGATTGACTGAAATGTTGATGGACGGTGCTCTCAGAAAGATGAGCTCAGCTCGTGCTCCATTTTCAAGGGTTTAATTGATTTATGAGGTGAAAGGGTCAGTGAATTTGCGCCATGCATGTTATCTTGCAGTTTCAGTCAAAGAGGATTGAGTTATGAATTTCTAGTTTTATTGACAGCCCCCCCTACCCTTTCTTTTAAAATGGATTCTGTGAGCATTGATTGGTCCCTGGGTCTCCAGTCATTGTAGGTCTGGAGACAGCGTTTGCCGGGTGATGACAGAATCGACTTAATTATTTCTGGCTCCAGATTGCACAGACTCAAAAGAAACTGATCAGTTTAGATCGCGCACGCACGCGCGTACACACACACACACGCACGCACGCACGCACGTACACACACACACACACACGGACATACTCTCATACATTCCTGCACACACAGAAGTAAGACAGGCACGCACAAACACACACATTCATGCACATACATGCACACAGATACACACATGCATGCATACTGTACACGTATTGTCACACAGCTACACGAGTGTTCACTACTTGTAGCAAGTGCTTAAAATGTATGCAAAATTTCCATGCACGCTGTTATGATTCGGCACCTTTTTTGCCAGTTAATTTAACTGGTACCTTTCTTTGCCAGTTATTTTAACTGTAATTTTACAATCAGTTCATAACAGAGGTTCCGTGTATGTTAACTGTAAACCACAGTTAAATGCACGCAGGACTCTACTTACATTTAAAAGAACATGGGGAGAATGCATTAATTTAGCTGTTAAATTCAGTCAATTTATAGCAGTGCATGCAAACACCCACACGGTTACAGACACACACACATGCACACACACACAGTGTTACAGACACTGTGCATGCACCCAATAAGTGCTTAAAACTCTCCACACCACTTTCCCACACTAACTGATGCATTAACATAGATTACCAGTCTTCATTCTTCATTGTCTCTGCCTTTTCACCTGTTAAGTAGATGGCTGAAGAAGAATGCACTGGCTGCAGGAATGAGGGCGGTGATGGAGCGGTAAAGCCAGGCATTGATTGGTCGCTTGAATCAGCAGGGCCACGCCTCCTGTGGGTCTTTATGGATTGCTGGCAGGTGATGGAACCTGTGAGGCTTATCAAAGGCAGCAGTTCGCCGGACCTTTGTGCGTCAGGGCATTAATCTTCCTGTGTCTGATGTGCCATTTCGGGGAAAATGTAACCCCCTCCAGGAATGGCTCACATGCACGCACACACACACACACACGCACACGCACATGCGCGCACACACACACACACACACACACACACACACACAAGAAAAGGCGCAGGAACATCTTGGCTGGTCCATCGACGATCTCTCAGACAGCACTTATCTAATCACTTCACAAGCTCCTCAGGTGAAGGCGCAGTTGAATGTGGGTGGAGTTCCACGCCTCGTTGTCATGCGGGAGAAAAGCTCGCCCCCTACAGGTGGGGACCTCCACCATGCTGCACCTGCAGGGCGGCGGCCAACACAAAGACTCAAGGCACCACTGTGACCCTCTTTCATTGTGGTTGCTGGTCAGTACTCGTTGGATCCAGTCATGGGTTATGGCCGTGCGGTTATTGTAATTGAGAACAATTTGTGCTCACGCTTTATATATAAGATGTGGTGATGCGGTAATTATGTGCGCTGGTGTTGCGATGGGAAGGTCCTGAATTTGAGTCCTTGCTCTTGAGCTTCTGTAGTGTGGCCTTTGCAATACTGTAGAGCCATGTGTGATTTAGCTGGCAATACCTGAATAAATGCGGGGGAGGTTACCTGCGATGGACTGGCTTCACATCCAGGGGAGTAGCAAAACTGCTAGTGGCTTCATGCAAAGGAAACCGCAAGCCTGATGAGCCGCTTGGCTTGGGACCGAGCTTACTTTTTCTACTCATGCTTCAACATAGCAGAAAATTTTTTAATTACTCTGCTGAAAGATTACTTAAAAAAGTAAGTAAATTAAAAATCATTGAAGTTCTCTTAGAGTATTGACCTGCCTAGCATTTTTTTCATACTTTGCTTTTCAGACATAAGAAATAATATTGAGTTGTGAGTGGTGATAAATGGCTTCGGGTGGCTTTATGCAGTGCGGCATTCACCTTCATAAGCCCTTAAGTGGAAGGGTCAACAGTTAATCAGATAACCTCTCTGAGACACTGTGTTTCTTGATGTGAGAGCAGCACGAATCTGACCACTGCATCATGGGAAATGGAATTCACTACTTCCTCATGCACTTGGACAGTAACAGGAAGTGCAGCTGGGAATGAAATGACGTCTTCCCTGATATCCAGCGCAACGTGTTGACGCAGAGAACTCTTGCAGGAGTTGGTGTGGGTGTGAGAGGATAGGCAGTGTGCCGCTGTACACTCTCCCACTGCACCACCTGAGAGAGGGCAGAGATGAGGAGGGGGAGCGATTGAATTATGACTGAATTACGCGAGTTGGGATGAACGAAGGGTGACCTGTGACTCTAATGGTCTCCGCTGATACCTCCCGAGTTAGAAACTGTTGAGGAGAGTCACGTTCACATACTGGAATCGCACATGACATGGAACACAAGTGACTACTTTGTGATTCTAGAAAAGTCACTGACATAATAGAATTAGAAGACGTAAGACGACATTTGCATTTGCTGAAATTGGGGGAAAACTACTGGACTCAGGAGCAGAAAGTCCGTTTTTGTGTCAGCAGAACTTCCCGAAGTCTCCTCGTACTATCCCTGTAAAACATATCGCTTATATACCCAGGGCGCCAAACTAATAAAGAGTTTGTCTCTGAAAGGCAATACATCCATTTTACTCATTTTGAGTGAATCAAATTTTTCTATGTTGGGGCTTATTGCATTTTATAGAAAAACACAAACTTTGACCATGAAAAAATACACCTTATAATATGAATTTCTAAAAATGGATTTTTGCAGCATGTGTAAGAAGCACAGGGCTATTGCTCTATGGTATTATCTCAATTTTTTTTTTACAATTTTGGCACTTATTGTGTTTTGGAAACCAAAAATGTCAAATGCTAAAACAAAACAGGCTTCTGCAGGGTCACAAGCATGCAGGTCTTATCTGATGATTAGATGCAGTATTTATATAAATGTTAAAGTGGGCTATGTTACGCATTAATATGTAAATGAAGTATGTCACACTGGACAGGTGTGTTCATTATGCAGTTTGTTGTGCTGATAAAATATTTAAATGAATGTTTTTCTCAAAAGACATTAGCATGCCGTCCGGTCAATCTGACACTGAGCAATTAAACCATACATAACTTAACCTTCCCCCATATTAATGCGTGATTCATGTCAGTTGATTTGCCATCATTTCTACCATAAGGCAAAACTGCACAGCACACTGTATCAATGCAAGACCATAAAAAATATATGTACAAATGTAATTTATAGCAATGAATGATTTATTATGTGTAAATAATTGATTGTCCTTGTAATACCATTTTTCAGACTCGCATTAATTATGGGGATGTTTTTCTTCCGTTTTATTCTTTTAAAAATGACAAATCTCATGTCAGAACATTCCATGCCGTTATAAATTGTGTTTTAGTAATATTAGTTTAGTCTTAGCTGGAGATGCGTGTTCATTTTTAATAAATATTAAATATTTAGGGAGTAGTGATACTTTTATATAATTCTGAGTCGATACAGCATGAGTTGTAGCTTTTTTGCGGTTTCTCTGTGGACACTGTTCAGCTGTAGGGCTCTGTGATTCGGGCGGTAAAACTCTGTTCCCAGTCTCATGCAAGGCGCTTTGTGATTGGTTTGATGCCGTTTGTGGGGAACTGCTGTTCTGCGTTAGCCTAAATCCCAGGACTGTCAGCTGGGTGTGATGTGGTGGTGTGGGGGTGTGGGGGGGGACTGAGCGTGTGTGTTTTTTGCCCGCACACCCTCACACCAGCTGTTAGGCCCCTCCCAGCTTTACCTGTGACGCATCTGTCTGAAGTGGTGTTGGGGGGGGGCTCCCCAGCAATGAGCTCAGCTGTGCACTCGCCGTCCTGAAGTGAAAAATGTCTCATTTGCATCATGGGAAGGTCACTTCTTCCAGGTGACGGGAGCAGAGGGTGAAAGCTCCGCCTCTTAACGCTCACAGAGATGCAGGAGTGCGCAGTCAGACAGCGCGTCTGCAGGCATGTACCGTCGGAGAAACTGTCTGTTGGTGCGTG
The DNA here is from genome assembly GCA_029721435.1 of Gymnothorax reevesii. Classification (NCBI taxonomy): domain Eukaryota; kingdom Metazoa; phylum Chordata; class Actinopteri; order Anguilliformes; family Muraenidae; genus Gymnothorax; species Gymnothorax reevesii. Next base: position 169,678,794 of record CM056574.1, read on the forward strand.
CTGTCGAGGAGAGAAATATTTCTGCTGCTATACATAGTCAGACAAAGTGTTTCTGCTTTAGTATCCAGTGTCAGATGGAGTGATTCTGGCAGTATACACTGCTTAAGAGTGTTTATGCTGGTATACACAGTCAGAGAGCGTTTCTGCTACAGTATACTGTGTCAGATGGAGTGTTTCTGCTCGTAAACGCTGTCAGTGTATTACTGCTATAGTATACACAGTCAGCAAGTGTTTATACTGGTATAGACAGACAGACTGAGAGTTTCTGCCACAGAGTATACAGTCAGAGAATGAAGCACTGATTACTAAAACCCCAGAAGTCAAATCAAGTGTGACTTATGGGGTTTTAGTAATAGGTGCTTCAAATGTGTTCCTGCTGGTACAGACAATCAGAATGCTTTGGCTGGTATAAAAAGTCCATGACATTATTTCCGCTGGTGTGCATTGTCTGAGAGAGTGTTTCGACCAGTACACACGATCAAGGAGAGGGTTTCTGCAAATCCAAACCAAAGAACTATTTGAATCCATTTTGGTTCACTAATGGTTAGCAAATGTTCCGCTTTGTTGGGTTGCATGACCTGTGCTCATTATTATGTAATGTCACTGTATATTACAAAGGAGCTAAAGCCAGATTCTTCAGGTCTTTGGCGTTGATCTTTGCAGATCTGCAACTAGAGAGATAGGTGTAGGTGGATGTAGATGTTTGATTTACTTACTTGACTTTAACCCTTAGGGTAGCTGAATAAATTTTCAAGGAATTAAAAATGCAATTATCCTAAGCTGTTGAAAATCTATCGTGTGGAAACTTGTTTAAAGAGCTCCCATCCGGAAGCTCTTTTAAACAAGTCGCCACATGATAAGTTTTCATAAGCATCTGATTTTGACATCGTAAATCATTGGTCAGCTATAGTTGCCCGTAGCGCTCTAATGGTTAACTTGCAGATTTCCAAACTTTATCTCCGCAACTTTGCATCTGTTTCGTTTCTCTTATCCATCTGTTCAACTGCTCAGTCAGGTCACATGACGCTGCGCTCTTCCCCCGATCGGATGTCCGTCTCTTCTCGCCAGCCTGCTTTTTCCCACACCCTCACAGAGAGCGGTGCCTCAGCCATCGACTGGCCATAAATCACCATCACAATTTGGGGCCACACCCCCGACGTCAGGGCCTGGAATAAGCAGCAAATTGATAAGAGAGAAAAATCAATGACTCGCCGTTGGCCCCAGATCAGTCGGTCTCCGGTGTGGGCCCCGGCAGCGGTCTAACAGTGCCGTCCCCCGTTTGATGAGTCTGCCTCATTAGCATCGCTAGAAATCTTTCTTTGTTTGCCTGTAATGATGTGGACGAGCACGTCTGCTCCCAGCTGGGAGTCTTCGGCGGAGTTTCGCCTCAGAAGTCGATACGCAGCCCGGCTCGCCGGGGAGATTAGGCCTTAAGCCGCACATAAACATGCATGCTTTGTAAAACGATCGTTCGGCTCGCCGCCGTAGCTCGTTCGCTTCTCTTATTACAATTGGTGTCTCTGCCTTTTCTTCAACCGTCTTCTCTGTTCCCCAGAGTAAATGCCGATGGATTTTTCATCACCGATATATGCTTGAATGATGGACTATCATCCGCCTACCCAACGTCCCTCTCCACCCCTAAGTGTCAGGGCACATAGATCCATGACCTTACCAGAGCCTAGCTGGGGATAGTGAGCGGCACTGCAGGTTTATCTGACTCTCTCTTTGACTGACTGTATCGAAGAAGGCTGTCTTAAGCCTGCATGGCTGCACACTTTAATAATGCCAATTTTTGCCTGTTGTGCATGAGCCTACTTAAGGCGTTTTAACTCATTATTTGTGTCCCTGAGATTGTGGAAATTTATTCCAGTGAAGCAAGACATTTGGAAATTCAATTAATGAATAACTTAGCGATTAAATTTCAGAATTTATGGACACCAGCCTCTATATTTGCGCAGAATCTTCTTTACCCTCTAGACTCCTAAGGGGTCTTCATGACCAGGACGGGAGAGACAGGCTGTCGCAAGTGGTGATATACTGTCTGTAATCCATTCGCTGCAGCGGTTTTTCGGGCTTTTAGTGTATTAACAAACATTAGCACATCCTCGCCGTTTGTCCCGCCCCCATCGTGAGACCGCCTCCCCCCCCTCCACTGACACAGCTGGTGACGGAGAGCGCTGGAGAGAGTTACTGCCATTATTATTCTGATTGCTTCTGGTGTCGCCCTCTCCGTAGCCTTTTCCTGGCTTTTTCCTCCTAAAATCCAACTTTCTGCGCCGCCAGGCCCGATGGATGTGTTATCAAAGAGGAGCAGAGGGCACTCGCCTGCGTGTTTATCGCTGTATAATGTCCCTCCGACAAGAGCGAGGTCCATTAGGGCAGCAGAAATGAGTGCTTGACTGGCGTACGGAGTTATTGTTTTATTTCAAAAGAAAGAGAAAGAGCGAGTGAGAGGAGAGAGAGAGCTAGTAAGAGCAAGGGTTAAGCAAGTGTGAGAGAGAGAGGGCGGAGGAGAGAGCGAGTGCGAGCGAGAGGAGGAGAGATTGGAGCGAGGGAGATGCATTTGTAGGGTTGTTTACAACAACCACATAAAAGCTTAATAGATGCTTAGTAAAGCCTATTACATCCCCCTTAAGCCTAAGTGCAGCTCTCTCCCTTAAATATAGATTTAGCCCAAAGACAGGTGAGAGATAGGAGCACACCGCTGTGTGTCCAATTAAATCCTCGCAGGGGAAAGCGGAATAGGTCTCTCTTATTGAAACCCAGTCTCCCCTGTTGCTCTATTATAGCAGAGAGAAGCTTCTGGAAGCTCACATTCCCTGGTGGGGTGACTCATGACCCCACAACGAGGGGATTTCTCACTTTCCAGGAGCCCCACTTACTTCTTGCCACACAATCTCTCACCCCCCACCAATCTTTCCCCCCACACCTGTCCCCCCCCCCCCGAAATGCAGGCAGCCCCCAGTCGTGGGAGGGGTCGAGTGACTTTGGCCGGATCAGAGCCTGTTCAGTAAACACTATGGGGTTATGGGAATACAGCTAATGACTGGGGCTACAGGTGGAGAGGTAGAGAATGGGAGAGAGTGACGTTGAGTGGGGAATGGATGGGGTTTTAGAGGAAACTGTGGGCATTAGGGATGCACTGGGATATATATTCAGTTTTAATTCAACTCATTTAAATTCCCTTGCTGATTGTGATGTGTGATTTGTCATTTTTACAAAGCTGCACCAACCGATTTCCTAGTGAAAGGTTGAAAATTTCAAATTCGATGCAAAATATTTGGAATGAAACTCAGGTCCTCATACTAGACAACACTGACCCCTGTCTGGTGACTGTAGTGCGAACTGAAAAGCTATTAACACTGCTGGTGTAACTCACGTTACTCTATCGGAGTAGATGCTATCGCCCATCCCTAGAGGAAAAATCAAATGGCTTGAAGCAGAACTGCGGCTGTTTTGAAATTCATTTCAGTGAATTTTGAAGACTGCTGATTACAGCTTGAAAAAGAGAGAATATGATTATCGCAAGTGTAATTTTCTTTTTAATTAGACTGTTTTTCTAAATTTATTTACGTGATGGTTTATGCGTAACACATCACTCAAATCCTCCGCGTTTTTGCGAGACAACACCATTTTGGTGACATGCGTAAGTAAACTTCCACTCATCTGTTCCTGCCGGTCAGTGTTTGTTCAGCAAACTCATACTGGCCGTGAAAGGGACACCGCGCACCTGATCCTCCCGTACCGTACAGCCGAGGAGAACAGACTGCAGAATAATTGTTTTTGTGATTATTGCTCGAGATCAAAAACAAACTGGATTAGCGGGTTACGTTACCAGTGTGTGAGGACAGACAGCAGTTCCTGCTTTCATTTGCCTGATCTCTCTAGACTTCAGCCAGTTTTTACTGCGGTCTCTTCTGGATTTTTGCAGTGTCTCGTTACTCGGCTCACTTCCGGTCTCCCTCCCACCTCTGCGTTGGATCCTCTGTCATTTCCCGGGCTGCGTGGCGCTACCTTCCCCGCTCCGCTGTTCAAGTCTGCCCGCGAGAGCCCAGCGCGCAGGGCGAGATCTGGAAAGGGGGCAAAAAATGTTTAATTTCATCTCCTGACATTTTCATTGTGAAATGAATTCAGTGTTGCTAAATGTCAGATGGGAAAGCTCGACCAAGGGAGCTCGCTGGCCCTGCTCTCCCTTCTCATTTCGAATTCCTCGTTCTAATATTCGGCGCTCACAAGCTTTTGTGTTGTGTGTCGGTTATTGGACGGGCTTAGCAGAGAAGAGAAGAGAGAATATGTTTGTGTCGGCGTTGCTGGGATGGCATCGCGCGGCTGGGCTGGCCATCTTTGCCCTGAAACAGCCTCATGTGGACGCAGCGCAGATGGTCTCGTCTCGTTAAGGCTGCGCTGGCTTTCAGTTGGCTGAGGTTCCTCAGGCTGCACACTGCATTGGATCCTCCCAGCAGCCTGCGCAGTGCCCACTGATCAAAGCGCTTTGAGCCCAGCCTGCTGTACGCAGTGGACTGGAGGGTTTGGAGTGGGCGCTCAATTACTGGCGAGTACATTGGGGGAATGTGTGGTGTTTCAGGAGCGGTGGCCCTGTTATGTGTGTGTGTGTGTGTCTGTTATAGATGGAACTCGGGAATGTCCAGTCATACCTTCTGTGTGGATTGAAATGAAAGTGTAACACTGCCACAGCGCTTATGAATAAAACTACAGATCACATTGATACAGTTCATTGCTGTGGTGCACTTAATGATGACAGAGGAAGGTTCCAGAAATGAAGTTGGGGTGAAATCCATTGCGCATGGCGTAGTGACTGAGTGGGAAAGCACATTACACTGCAATAAAAGACCCCCCCCCCCCCCCCAACTCATTGCTTTGGTGTGGAACTCGCCGACGAGGTGAAATTGATTTGAGGACCTAAGCGGTACATGTAAGAGTGAAACCGCGTTGCCTCCCGATGACGGAAAGTCGATGCGGCCGATGTTTGGCGCGAGTGCTTTTGCTCGGCAGCGCTAACAAACACCTGCGCCGCGCGGCAGATTAAAACGAAACCGCCGAGTAATGATGAATGAAGCGAAGCCTCGTTTGTAGACCGGTGACCACAGTGCGATGGCCAGCCTGTCACGCTCCATTAGTTCACCTCGCTGCTTGTTGAGGCCGTTTAAAACCTTCACTGCCTCACAGTCCAGTCATTGGCTCGCTGTGTCCTGCATTCGTAAGGCCTTACAGACGTGAAAACACTCCTCTTCCTCTCCTTATGAAATTACCCAATCATGTTCTTAGTTTACATATCGATGGCCTCATGCAAGAAGGTCGTAAGTGACACTTCAGTCAGAAATGACTTTTTTGGTTGTTTTGGAATAACTGAGACTAGCCCAACTCCTGACCAAGTCTGGAGTCTCAATTCTTATCCTAAAGGGCTTAAAATGTCCTTTTAAAAAGTCATATCTGGAGGCAATTTCTTTTAACTGGTGGTGCTGTGGCAGTTTTTTGGCTCTCCTTTAAAATTTGTAAAATGTCACTTTTGCCCTTCTTGTATGAGGCCATCGATATATTACTGGTATGTCAAGTTAGAGTTAAATTCGTTTTTGCAGTGATGAGCCGTGGTCTGTTAGACTGAATAGGAATCCTGAGGGCTGCTTTGGATCACGAACAGCTTGTCTTTCTCCATTTCTCATAGCACCTCTTGCACATGGCTCTCGCAATTTTCTGGCACATCAATAAATATTGGACACTTTAACATAACGTAGAATAAAGTAATTGCTTTAAACATTTGGTTGCACATATCCTGCGCATGTAATGACTGCTTGACGTCTGATACGCTTTCACATCACCAGATGCGGAGTATCTCCAGGTAATTCTCTGCCAGGCCTGTACGGCAATCATCTTCGGATCTTTTTTGTGTTTTGTCAACCCTTCGCCTTCAGTCTCCTCTTCAGCATGTAAATCCAATTTCAATTAGATTCAGGGGCAGTGATTTACTAGGCCAAATGAACCCAAATAAAAAAAAATGTGTCACTTTACAATGAATATTGGTGTTCCAAGGATTTGAATTTCATGTGGCAAATGTTGACAAGCAGAGTGATACTTTTAAAGGAATCTCAGAGTGATGTTATACTAAATATCATCAGTCCTACAAAGCATCTTGCCTGATGAATAACTCCTGAGTGGAACTAACTGTTCGATGATAAAGATTTTTTTCCCCCCATATAATCATTATTCAAATTGGTTATTTTTAATTGATTCTTCTTTAATTAAATTGATTAACATTGGAACTTGATCTGTCCTTTGAGTTTGGTCGATTCCAACAGATTGCTGCAGACTACCGTAACAAGATTTCGACAATTTAATTGATAGGCTTAATTATTGCTGATAATTATAATTATCAAATTAAACCACACACTATGTATTTCATGTGGAGGTTAAGCGAGGAGGTCCGAACATTGATTGTCAGAAGCGCTGGATTCCGACATTAAAACTCTTTTGATCAATCCTCACTCCCCCGAATTCACCTCTGCAGCGAAAAACAAAGGTGTAATTGGGAACGGAGACGACCGCAGCCTCGGCCACAGTGAGACGCAGCAGTTAACGAGCTGCATGAATCAGTGGGACTTTGACTAACCTCTCGGACAGGAAGTGGACAAATTGGCCCTGGTTGAGTATTCGCAGAGGCAGTTGAAATTATTTTTCGCTCTCTCCCCAGGCACGAGGGACGAGGGCGAGTTGTTTTAATTCAAAGTGTTCGCCCGTCCTGTATTAAGTCCCACTCCGCCTGAATAATTACCCAGAGCGACTTTTCCTTTTTAAAAAGAGAAAAGGCTCTACAGACCGTTTGACTGGGATGAAAGTTGGCGTGCTAATAGCGTTTGTCTATTGGAGGAGGGGAAATAGAAGGTACTGGAAGGTGATTCTCCTTCAGATTGCCCTACTCTTTGTTAGAAAGCCGCGGCGCAGGCTTTTAAACAGAGGGGCGGGGGGAAGGGGGAGTGTTGATGCTCTGCGGTGGCGGTCATAGCGCCTGTGACGGAGATGCACAGAATGCGAGCGCTGACACAATGACAACTGCGCCGGCGGGTGGCGGCGTTCGGCTTAAACTGTGATTGATGGTCTTCCCAGCTGCCAGTAATTTCTAACAGTTATCATTGTTAATGAGTGCGAATCACAGAAGGAGTTAATGAGGGAGAGAAAACAGAGAGAGCGAGAGAGGATGTGTAATACCACCGGAGAGGGCCAACACCAATACGCAAAAGCACCGTTGACGAATTGAGGCAGGAAGATTATTGATGATTCTCTGATTCATTTATTCATTTTGATCCCGTCCAGAAATTGAAATAACCAGAAAAAGGCAAAGATATGGAATTATTTGCTACTACCAGAAAATTGTGGCTCAGCCTGCTTGACACGGGATCGAATAGCCTAGACTTTCAATCCTTCCCATGACTTTTGTGGCGTGTTCTTGGGCAAAAACTCTTCACTCCCCCAGTGCCCCTCTCCACCCAGGTGTATGACTGAGCGCCAGCAAATTTGTTGGGAAAATCTGACTAAATGCAGGGGGATAACCTAAGATGAACTAGCATCCCATCTAGGGACAGTAGTGATACTCCTAATCGCTTCGCACTTCTGAAAGTGGCGTTGAGAACTGGCCTGATGAGCGGCTTGGGTGAGACAGACTCTGCCTTGCCTTTTTACCACAAAAGTATAGCAAGTTAATATTTGAGTTTGTTATGTTCGCAGTGTGATAACAACCACACTAATCCAATGCACTTATATCTTCTTCAGGGTGCTGTAAACTCACCAGCACATCCTGGGAACACCACCCCAGCCCGGTAGTTAGCAAAGGTCAACTGGAAACAGCAGTTAATTTTGAATTAAAAATGGATATTTCTTCTGAACGGGCTGAAGATTAGCCATTTGCGGCTAGCTAAGGAAAGAACGTTCAATCATCATCATCTACTCTCAGAGCGCTGGTAGGCTCATAAGGCCGCTCCGGTTTCTGTAACATTAGCTTTTTTTAAGGGGCAGAGTCGTTAGCCCTGCACCCAACCCCCAACCTGGAGGACCAGGGGATTGCCCTTTTGTCTGGTCTCTACCCTTTGACCTGTTTGGCACGGGTGGCCCTGCCAGGAGTTCAAGGCTCCCGCCGACATAGCTCTAGGGGTCATCGAGACATGCAAACTGCCCCACCATGATAAGGTTCCGATCTCATCCGGCACAGGAAAGAGCGTTCAATGCAGTAAAACTAATGTCTCCAATCTCTCATCAGCCACAATAGAGACCCTGGATCTCACATCTGGGGTGACTATTCAAGCTATGATGAGAGAATTCACTTACCGCGTCTGTGAGCAGAATTAGATCCTCGCTTGATTGAGGGGAAAGACAAATATTCTGATGCTTGCCCTGCGGTTACTGCACATTAGCATAATTTCAAACCCCTGTGTTAGGGAAAGTATGAAAGAGTTAGGTTGAAACCGTCATTAACGAGAGGGCTGTGGCCCCGCTCAATGCAGCTGTGGAGATTAATGTGCAGATCTTCCCTTACTGCTTAATTTGCATTAGCCTGGACATAAGCAAGTGTCTGCTCGTCATTGGCTTTCTGCACGCACGTGTAGCAGTTTCGCATTAGCGGACAATTGCTCACATAGCGCTGAAATGGTATGAGTCTGGCTCGGCGCTAGCAAGCTGCACGCTGCTCTGGATTGGCCCTTGGTGAATGCGTGTAGCGCTTTCGTTTCTACGGCCATTCATTAAGGGCCAAATTGCGTTCGCTGCCAAGTTCTTGTGCCAACTTAATTGTCCTTCTGAGCCAGGTCAGTGCATAACATTGAGCTCTTTTCTTCGAGGTTCACGTGGTAAATGAAGGCCTTGTTTTTGCACTGAGTACATTTCGGGAATTGGCTTGTGGTCCCTTGCATTTCTGCCTTCAGGCTCAATCACAGCTACATTGTTCCATTGACTCGGCTGTAGTCCTACAACTGTAATGCGAGGAAAATCATGTTCAGTGCAATAATCACCATGAAACTGATGTCTGTATGTTTCCCAGCAGTTGAACATATTTTCAAATCTGTATAACATCAGGTGGGAACAGGAGGTATATCTAGCCTGTGGCGGATGACAGACAGGGCCTAAAACATGCCTTTAAACTGATAATTAGTCTTGATCTGTTTACTCACCTCTCTCACGGTGATGTGTAGGTGCGATGGCCTGACAAAAAATCATGAAGTGTAGGTGCGATGGCCTGACAAAAGTTAACACGGAAATCCAGAGTAGTATTTCTTTTTTTTTTTGTGAAGGGTAACCTATTACAGGAAGCTCTGTGTTGAACTGCTGATGGATTATTCATATCGTTGGAAAACATATCAATCAAGAACATTGATCGGAAACAGGTCAAGGGATGACCCCCCCAGCAGTTACCACTGTATTTAGCTGTTTGTGGCAGCATTATACCAGCTCTATTAAACACCTATTAAGCAAATAAGATATTTTAATGAGCTAGTCGTCATTGGTTTATCAGTACTTAAAAATAAAGAATTTATTATTTGGCGTCCATTCATCATGTCTTATTTGTGAACTACTATGCACCAGTAAATACTTGTGTTTGGCGTCTGCTGCCAGATTGGGAGAGCTGACGCACCTAGCGGCTCTCCTCTGGAACATGCTGCCAACCGCCTCTTTTCACACGGCAGTCACAAGCCATGCAGGGACAGTCAGGACCCAAACATGCGCAAGAGTAAGCAGTGGTTTCCCATGTGGTCGACGGGTGTCACCTGTGCAATGCTAACTCCCGTCCCCACAAAACAAACATTGCTAACATCCCCTATTCCTCCCCTGAGTTCCTAGACAAATGTCATTGCGATTGGAGTTGTTCTCTGCAGCCAGCCCGGATATTGACTGGATTCGGTCCGAGATCAGAGCGCTCGCCAATGCACCGCACGTGACACGTTTATCGCGAGAACCACTCAGCAGCCTTGTGTAAATAACATGTTTTCCACTGAAAAATTACATGTATTTTCTGAGCTAATTTAAATGAGGTAAATTAATGCAAAAAATAGGATATTTTCATAAGGGTCTGTCCTTCCCAGTAAATTTTTGAGCAAGTACGAAATCAGTTAGCCAACAAAATGTTCAGACACCGAGCTCGGCGGAGATGGGAGAACGGGCGCAGTCTTGGCACCGGGCAGTGTGAGGACGGCATCACACACTCCAAGCCAGCTGATGATAGATACTGATCCCGCCCTTATACAAATTTACTATAGTTAATTATAGTTTACTACAGTAAAATTGATGTAATCTATAGTAAACTACACTTTACTACAGTAAACTATAATTTGTTGCAAATATATGCAACACTAAAGAAAAACTCCAAGGCACTCTTGTTTAACAAAAGTGAAAAAGCCTTTATTAACATGGCTTGGTCATATTAACATTAAAAAACTCCCCTGATGATGTTTAAAGATGGTAAGGCCAAGACAATTAATACAGTCTTTGCTAAATTCCAAAGACAGCTTAATATTAGGGTTAATGCTGTTCAGAAAATTATGGAATTCTTTTAACTCTGTTTCTGACCCAGACCAAAATAAGCATACATCATCAAAATAGCGTACTATAGTTGAGTTTGACTTTACTTTAGCATCACTATAGTAAACTACAGAGTTACTTTAGTATTACTGTAGTATTTTGTGGTAATTTAGCATGAGGGAGAGCAGAGATTTCAAGGTTTTAACGGGGTGGAGAGTCTGTGAAGATGAATTAACAGAGCAGCACTAAGTACGATGCAGTGAGTTTGGATCCGTTGTTTGTTTCTTTGCCTGTTTATTTTAATCCTCCAAGGGGACATGTTCTCTGTGCCGTCTGTCGCCTCTTCTGCTGACTGTCCCTCTTTCTCTTCTTCTATTCCCTCTGCCCTCCATCCCTTGAGCTTGCTTCCTTTCACTCCTCCCCATTGTTTCTAATTCTGTCTTTCTCTCTGTTTCCCTTTGCTCTCCATCTCTCCGTCTTCGTCTCCCTCCTCGCCGGTCTCTTGCAGGCAGAACGAGCGCGCGTATGACATGTTTTGTTCCGGTAAAACACTGATTGCTGACAGGCTTACGGTGAGCCGTTTAGCGAGCGGGTGACTCTAGTCAGCATGAGATCAGCCAGTAAAGCTGCAGTCTTTCCACTGCAGTGGAGCTCCCTACGCACATCGCGGGTCTGTACAAACAATACCGCACAAATCCAAGGCCAGGGGCCTGAGTCACTCCGCGATCCCGTGGTAATCCGGGGCTGTACTGGCAGAGCCCGCAGCCGTACCACACCTCTCTGTAATCCTCAAATTGCCATGTCGGCTCTCACCTGGCAGCGGAGGGCGCTCAAACAGTGGTGCTGGAACACCTGACGCCACTCGCGCTCCGTAATCGCCCTTGGCACCGCCGCGCGGTCTCACTGTCAGCGCACGTTAATTGGCGCTCGCCGTCTTGGCGAAAATTTTTTTTTACCGCCGCTAACGAACATTTCCCATCTGCCGGCCAGCCTCCCGAAGAATTAGCAGACGAGCATCAAAGCTCAGGATGTGCCTCGCGTACTCATCCTCTTTAATGCCGCCCTCCGTAATGGAGGGAAAATTCGTATAAATAAAACACAGCAGTGTCTAATAGCGTAATAGATTCCGCGGTGTTGGAATTGCCTCTCTGCCAGAGTCTTGCCAGGAAGGTAATGTTCCATACATCATTGACAATGGCCTTAAACAGTGCATTTTATGTACACTGTACAGCAGTTTATCCTGACTGGGACAAGAGCGCAGGAGACATTAAGCAGGGGACTCCGTGATTAAGGTGACAGCGGAGCCACTCATGGGCGGTGACTTTTTTTCCCCTGTCGGTACCACATTGCCGTCTGCGACGTTATTACGGCGCGTGTTGGAGAATTCAGCGTGAAAGGTTACAGCCCCGAGAGGGCGAATCCTGTCTGCTGTGGCATTTCGCCGTTAGGTTGAAGAAGCGCGGATTTCACCTTCTGTGTTTCGTACTTCGTTTTCCCCTCCGGCGCTCTCTCGCTCCGCTGCCAAGTTGGCACCGAGCCCCTCTCTCGCTGACGGCTCTCTCTGCTGCTGTGTGGGAAAGCGGTAGGGATGGCGGAGTTGGGGGCGGGGGGGGTAGCTTATAGCAAAAGGTGTTTGACTGCCACTCAAGCCCCAGGGCAGCCCTTGGGCCCTTGAGCAAGGCTCCTATCCCCACATTGGCCCCTGTTTCGTCCAATTAGCAGAAAGCGGCTTTGGGCAAAAACGTCAGCTAAGTCACACTAATGTCTAAAGCTAGAGGTTGTATTGCCAAATTTGGCCCTTTGAAGAATGAGTTTATTAGCTCGTAATAACAGCTTTATAATTCCGTCATAAGCAAGCGCTATGTATACTTCAATAAAATATCTGGTTCCCAAACACATTTTCAGCATGAAATGAGCCCATGAATATAATAGATTTCATTATTGTGCGTGTTGTTATTTTTAATGACATTTTTATGCAGCGCTGCACAGTTGTGGTGCGTTTTATGTGTCATCAATTCATAACTTTCCCACAGCTCAGATAACAGTGCCATACCTGAGTGTGGAGTCTAATTTACTGTTGTTTTTCCCATTGACAGTTATATCCAAAGACACTATAAAACATGGGCACCCTGTCCTGACACTCCTCCAGTACTATATCCTTCGATCGTCCTTTTATGCATCCATGTCTGTGTGTGTGTTTATTTGTGTATGTGTGTGGGTGTTGGTACGTGTGTGTGTGTGCAAGTACTTGCCTCTAAGTGAGTAAATTGTGTGTGTTCATGTGTGTATGTATGCTTGTGTGTGTGTGTGCGGGCGTGTGTGTTTGTTTGTGTGTCTTAACACACAAATGTTTGTGCACGCGTGTGTGTGTGTGTGCGCCTAAACACATGAATGTTTGTATGTAAGTGTGTTTATGCACCAGCTCTGGAATGCAAATTGACCTTTGCGCACACAGTCTCCAGAGCGGTTCATACACACCGTGTGCGTGGCCTTGTGACCCTGTGGTAAACTGGACCGGAACCAGGAATGAAATACGGCCATCATCCTGACATCATTTACTGGGAGCGGTGCTCTCGCTGCGATGATGCCGAAAATAAGATGTCAGGTGTCCTATTGTGTCAGGACTTCACTGTCCTGACCCCAGGTTCTATTGAAAAGGTGCCGGCCTCTTTATTGAAAGAGTGTCAATTTCAAGACCGAGCGAAGTTGGGACTCGTGTCGGATCCATCTGTAATAGAAGCAAACTGAGCAAACACAACTGCGAAAAAAATCAATGCGGTCTTCAAGCCCGATCATAAATTACCCCCGCCGAGGCAAATTCTTCCCCCAGTCTTTTGTCCCTGCCTCAGGGAAGCTGACTGTGACCTCCTCTGTTGCAGTGTGCACATGTCTTCCTTTGCACTGGTCATATAGATAGACGTGATTTTTTTTTTTCTGTGCCTGTACTCTGCAGATGCCCATACATTCAGAGGAAGTGGCAAAGGCTCAACACCAGTACCCTGACTGGTTTACAGCCCTGGCACCTTGCGGAGAGCGAGTCTTAAGTGCAGCACTGTTGTATTATGTCACTAACAGGTTTAGACTTGCTCCTGGAGACTAGTCTCATCAGACTTGTCATATTGTGATGCCACCTGACTGAACATTGGTATAGGATGAAAAATTTAGACTTTTGGCCTCCTTATTTGACGTTTGTTAAAACGAACCACAACCCCTAACCTTAACCCAAACCTTAACCCAAAGTGTAACTGTCAAGTAAGGACGACAAAAGTCTTCTTCTTGTGTCCTCTTTCGATGCTTGGTCAGGTTGTGTAGCTTTGTCATTATTATTATTATTATTGATCTTTATTTGACTAGGGAAGTCCCGTTGAGATTGAAATCTCTCTTTAAAGGGGGCCCTGGGGGGTTGAGGTGGGGAGGGAGAGGACAAGTTGCACAGCCAATTAGATCAGGGGATGATTAGGTGGCAGGTTGAAAGAGCCAGGTTGGGAATTTAGCCATGACACCGGGGAACCCTCTACTCTTATTGAAGAGTGTCATAGGATCTTTAATGACCACAGAGAGTCAGGACCTCAGTTTAACTTCTCATCTGAAAGATAGTGTCTCCTTCAGTACAGTGTCCCCATCACTGCACTGGGGCATTGAGGATTATTCCACCAGAGGGAAAATCACACCTTACTGGCCACCTTGATGAGTGAGGATGAGACTATGTTAGCTCGTGGTGAGTTTAATTATTCCCAGCTTGGCAGAGAGACGCCTCAAGTGCTTATTGAGAGGAGAGTCTGGTGGAAGAGGAAGTTTTTTTGTCATGGAGGTGATCCTGGTTTACTCTTGATCTCTGTGGCCATTTCTCAAAGCGTTGGCCGCATTTTTAGGCTGCTGCTTCATCGCTGGTCGTTGCATTGTGAAGGCGCCTTTGAATACATCAGAGAAATATTAGTATCATCTTGCTTGATATCAGACAAGAAGTCTCAACGTGTTTACACTCCATTTCCATGTTGAAATTTCTGTGCAATATCGGGCAAGATGAAGGCTGCATCTCTCGACTTTACTCAATGGCGCCTTCGCAATGGAACAGCCTGCGATGATATAGCAGCCCAATAATATAGCCTACCTGGGCTGCAGCCTATGCTTTGAGAAACAGCCCATGTCTCATTGCATCCTTGGAAATCCAGCCTTTCAAGGCTGCATGACTTTGCAGTTTAGAAATGCAGCCTACACTTTGAGAAGCACTGGTAACATTTAATATTAAGGTCCTTGTAATAATTGGTAATTAATGGTTAATATGCCACTTATAAGACCTTATAAAGGTCTTTTAGCCTGTAGTTTTAAGTTTATGAACCTTGATAAGATGTTTATGAACATTAATAAGACTTAATAATGACTGTTAATGATAGGATAAAACACAATTATTATTGGCTTATTAACCATTAATCACCAAGGACCTCACTGTTCACCAAGGACCTCAATTTTACAAGGACCTCACTGTAAAGTGTTACCGAAGCACCCACTTTCTAGGTTAGTGAGAGCTTGATTTGATGACTTCACGACAGTTGGGTGGGAAGGGTGACGTCTGTTGCAACGCACGGGGGGGTGCGCAAGTTTGTGTGTGTGTGTGTGTGTGCGTGTGTGCGTGGGTAGAGGGGCACTTCAGGTAACCATCTGAAGCATGCGGCAGCTTGCGTGGTGGGAGGGCAGAAGTGGGGGGTCCCAGCGGGGTCCTGTCTCATTCAGTCCCTGTCTCTTCATACCCCTCCACCCCCTCAGCTCCCCACCTGCCCCCTGCGGAGAGCCACAGGTGTAATTCACTGCAGTCTCTGCAGCTCAGAGTGGCCTGTAATGGGTCCTCTGCATCACGCTCTCTCTGCACACCGATTCCAGAACGATTTTTACCACATTAGTCTGCACACTCTGCCTCTCCCTGCGTTTTTATCCGTTTCGGGCATTCGTGTTCGTGTCATCGTCTGACTGCATTGTGTTTTTACGGGCTGTTATTCGGCTCATGCTCTCTGATTCAGATTGTGTGATCTGTGTTGTGTTTATGGCTATCCCTGTGTTAAGAGGATGGTGTCTGACTGCTGTGGTGTGTATGCGTGTGTGTCTTTAGGGCAGGGGCAGGGAGCCGTTCTCCCAGAGAATCATAACTCTGCATGTTGCAGATGTCTCCCGCCTCTAACACCCTCTCATATTAATCCTTGACAAGCTGCAATCATTTGAATCAGGCTTGTTAGAGCAGAGAGACGTCTAACACGCGCAGGGCTGTAGCTCTTCAGGAGTAGAGTCCCTACAGACGGTGCTGTTATTCATGTTTAGATGCGGCTGCACCTGTTCGGGTTATTCATGCGTCTGAATTCCAGTGCATGCCTTGTGCATGTGTGTGCGTTTCGGCTTTTCTGTTTGCCATGATGACGGTGCAGAAGGCAGATTTGCTTCAGTCTACGTCAAATTCGGGGGTGGGGTTAAACCTCCCCCCGCAGTAAATTGCTCATTTGTGTTCATCGTTGAGTGGACAGGCTGGGGTGAAGCTGGGCTGTCACTCACAACAGGGGGCGGTGCTACATGATTGACATGTGCATTTCTATTTTTTCATCTGAGGTCTGCTCTTGGCCGGTGGGACCTGCAAAGGCTTCTTAATATCTGTGGACCCAGAATCTTCTTCAACACGCCCATGTTCCTCTGTTACATCCATCCCCCCTCATCCATGTGAACCCCCTTCCATCGCTGCGCAGTCAGTCTGTGGTCTGCACCAGAATTCAATCAGATACTTAATTACATCTTAACATGGCCTCCTACCAGCTGCCTTCGTTCCCTCGCCTCTGATTAAAAGAATTAGAGAAATGAAATTTAACAATGGATTTACATGGGACTGTAAAAGGGAGAGGAATGACTGGTCAGCTCCGCATCTCTCTCTCTCTCTCTCTCTCTCTCTCTCTCCCTTCCTTTGGCACCCTCTTTGTTCTTCTCTCCATCTGGAGAAATAGCTGTGTCTTTTCACTATTTATACAGGCAACAAGATCTGATTATGACAGGCAGCTCATGCCTATTTTTAATGGATTGTCTTCGGTGTGTGTGAATGTAAAACACTACTGAGGGACTTAGGAGCGCACAGTGCTGCTTTATGTGCGCTGTGTGTGTGTGTTCAGTGGTTTCATTTGTGTCCTTCCATTGTTACTTTGTTTTCAAGCCCGTTTATTTTTCATAATCACAATTAATCCTGATTTATAGTGCCAGTCATTGGCTTGCATAATGTACATAATAACTCACCTTTTTGAAATGCTAAAGTGCTTCTTCATAATCAGCAATAAATTACTTGCAAAATATTTAGATTATATTGACTTTTGAGAGTGCGCCGCTCACAGTTTTCCGTGTTCCATTTTCTGATGCAAATTGCAAGCAGTGAATGTAAAGTGTTTCTAACCAATTAATTTTGACCACTGCTTGTGTGATCTCAGATAGCAAATAAGGTCTCAGTAAATATTGCACTGATGTGTGGGCTAAATGGTAAATAGTTTAATAATATCTGATATATTTTTTTCTCAGAAAGAACCTCAGGGCCCTATTTTTATACAGCATCTGTTGGCCTGTTAAAGTCAAACTAAATCTCTGCTGAAACCAGGCCTTGTGTTGGGTTGCTGTTTATTTCCGGCAATTAAAGATGTCTTTGTTTGCGCATTGAGAGCAGCCGTGAGCTTAAGGGCTTGTTGATGACGGGGGTATGGAGAAAATGCACAATTAAATTGAGAAGACTTTATTTTGTATTCGGTTATTAAGTGCCGGCATTTAATTTACGCGTGCGTTCATTATCTTAACACATTAACAAATTATCCATTTCGGTATTAATTTGTGTACAAAGCGCATCAGTCATTAGCATTTTGCTTTAATTAGTCCCATTGAAATTGTGTGCTGCTGTTTATGACAAGACCGACTTTGAGGACACAAATCAAAACTGCGCCCCAGGCCCCTGGATGTGCAAAACACTGTCCTACATCGCCCTCAAGTGGCACATTTTAAAATGGCAGTTTTCAACTCCGTGTTGATGTTTTTTCAGTTTCCATTGTATTGAGGACCTCAAAGTTCCTATTTAAGTTGTATCGACAGCGTTTGAACCCTGACCTTGAAAACAAGTTGTGGTGTTGGACAAAACATCATTTCCTACCAATTATTTTTCACATATTTTCATTCCAGAGCTGAAACATTCTAAGATAAACACACTATTTGATCTGTGGGTCAAATAATTAAGACTGGAGCATTTCTTACAAATTACGGGGTAATTTGGGCTGGACTGTGAATTCATAAAATGGTGGTAGTAAATGAATAGTCTTTTATTGGTCACGTTGGAGAGATGGCAATTTTCTTTATTTTTCTATTGGTACTGCTAACAACCAAACAAACACACAGACACACACACACACACACGCACACACACACAACAATAATACATAAGTAATACACTTGTGTCCGTGTAAGCCTGTCAGGCTGGTTCTCTGTCTGCCTGTCTGTCCATAATGATGAAGAGGTGATGGAATCAGGGAAGTACTTAACTCTGTACTCAAGCGTCTTACAGAAAATAATGTCACCTAATGACATCATCAAAAATGGCCGTTCAGAACAGGTGTTCAGATGCTTCAGTCAGGAGCATGTATTTTCTGAGCTGCTGCTTCTGCGATCTCTGCTGTCTCGTCATGATTGCTTTCGCGGTAACAACACAGTGTTCTCTTCCTCGGCCCTGTCTCAGCCTTAGGGCTCCATCATCTGGTCATAGGCAATATTGCATCTGTGAAATGAAGACTCGAATTGCTATCACAACCTCGAACGCTTAATATTCGGGGACTGTGAGCACATCAGTGATGGCTGATCGGCTGAATTTGATTTTAACTAAAAAGCAGTCTTGACATGTTTAAAATAATTTTCCTCGATTGGAAAGTTTTTCAATGATTAGAAAATCCATCGACAAGTAAACACGCAGCTTAAATGGGCGAGTAAATTAAATTCAGAAACATGTTTTATTCATTTTGCAAAAAAAAAAGAAGAAAAAGATAAATTCCTCCATTAACTGTCGTGTTTGCTTTTAGACACATCCTGCACTGCCGGCTATCTCACCTGTGCTTTATAATGGTTTAATTACAATAAAGAAAAGGAAGATTAGAATCAAGTATCCACAACTATCATAGATTATAAATGAGTATGCAGAACTTAATGGCATTTATTGAAATGCAATTTTGCATCAAATGACACATTACCTTCACAAGGAGAACTGGCCTCATCTGATTTGACTGATAGTTTGCGGGTTTCAAAAAAAAGGTGAAAATAGGTCAAAGGTCAACCATTGTTGAAAGAGATGTTCGGTGCCGCCTCTGGTACATATGAACGTATGTTTACATCAAATCTACCAGCCCTATTTGCTTTAATTCTGGAAAGGGACATTCTTTAATTGGTGAATGTTCTTTAAAAGTGCATCCTGTCCTCACCCCTGCTAGTGAGAGTGGATCCATTTTTTTTACTCAGCTGCAGTGCAACCAAAATCATGCTGCACACAAAGACCACCAACAGTGATGACACACGGAGAGCTTGCGCTTCAGTTAGCCAAGCGCCTCCATATCGGTCTGGAGTCTCTCTGCTGCCCCCTGCTGTTCGGCAGCAGTGACACATGGCATATTTTATGGCAGTGGCACCCTCTGCTCCACCTTCAGAGGGAGAAGTGCGCTGGGGGCTCTGCTCAGTGGAGGCTCTTTTGCAGGTCATACATGCTAAAGGACAGATATACTCTGGTAGTTGATGATAATGAGAAGGTTGAGCATGCCATTGTGCTGAGGTTTACTGTTTTGTTCATGGTGTGTGCGTGTGTGAGTGCGTTCTTGTGCTTGCTACGCGGCATGGTCTGGTAAACGTTTCTTTTCTCTAAAGTAGGGAGATTATTGGGAAGTGAGGACATTTTTGACTGTCCTCTCTACTTTAAAGAGCAAATTGTGGCTTAAGGTTAGATGTGCGGTTAGAATGAGAGGTAAGTTAAGGTAAGGGTTAGGGTGAGGGTTTAGGTCAGACGTGTGTCGCTTTTTGGTAAGATTAGGGAAAGGCTGCAGAGACACACAAAGAATGAATGGAAGTCAATGTAATGTCCTCACGAAGATAGAAGTACAAAGGTGTGTGTGCGTCTGCATCCGCGTTTTTATGTGTCTGTATACGCGTGCACTTTCCCCCGTATTGCTCGGAAGCAGAGCGTCACCCTTATTACGTTATACCACACTGGTTACGGGCTCCGTTACTGTGTTATTGTAATTGTGCCGAGCGATTTCCGCTGCGCTGCTTTTCGATTGTCACTCCTAATTAGCGCCCGTTTGTGCGGTGGGGGGGCTGGGGCTGCCAGTGCAGTGCAGTGCAGTGTAGTGTACTGTGTGCCAGTCTGCGAGAGGGAGAGAGTAAAATGCTCTGTGTCGAAAACTGACAGCTGCCGAACATTATGGAGAAGAGATACTCTTCAGCGATGAGAGGTGTTTTAGCGGAGCGGCATTAGGGAGCTGATGTCAGCCGCGCAGTGAGGACGGTGGAGTGCTCTTTTGTGACTGAGGGACTGTCAGGGAGTGCGTCATGTGCACTTTGCGAGCAGAGGTGGAAAATCCCGAGGCCAGAAAGTAAAACTCCAGCCATGTTTTTATCCCTCCCATGAATTCATTTAGTTGATTGAATCCTTGAGTTTCCAAAGGGCCCAACTCCAAGGAACACAGTTTCCCAGCAAAGGGAGTTGGGCCCTTTGGAAACTCAGTGATT
This sequence comes from Gymnothorax reevesii, assembly GCA_029721435.1. NCBI lineage: Eukaryota > Metazoa > Chordata > Actinopteri > Anguilliformes > Muraenidae > Gymnothorax > Gymnothorax reevesii. The sequence goes on from CM056574.1 coordinate 169,699,074, forward strand.
CAATTTCTCTAATTAGTTCCAACGCCTGGTGGATGAATCCTGCTGAATGACTAATCCAAGTGACTGGAACAAAACAGTGGGTGGATTTTTACCTTCTGAACCTGGATTTTCCACTTCTGTGTGTGTGTGTGTGTGTGTGTGTGTGTGTGTGTGTGTGTGTGTGTTTGTGTGTGTGTGTGTGTAGGGGTTGGGGGGGTCCATAGATGTTAAGAAGGAAGCCGTCATCCTCGCGTCAAGAACCTCGGAATATCTCCAGTCAGTGAGTGCGAGGCTCCGTGTGTTCTCTTGCGAGAGAGGGTGTGTGTGTGTGTGTGTGCATGTATGAGGGAGAGAGGGGTAAGAGAGAGTAAGACGGAAACAGAGAAATGTAGAAATGGAGATGACTGATCTGATTTATCATGCACTCAGAAGAAGCTCATGTCCTTGAGAGTGGAGAGTTTGCTGGATAATGGCTCATTTCCGCCCTGTGATTGGTGAATTATTTATCAGGCCCGAGCCCCCAGTGTAAGTGATCATGTGAGGTGGGACTGATTTACAGATCTGTGATATGAGTTACTCTGCGCTGACCTCTAGTGGCAGAGGGTGGAACGACCCTCTCTGAAGTATAACTACACTACAGGTCCAGGAGCACTGAGTGGCAGAACCTTCCTGGGTCTGTTTTCTTCATAGAATCTGCTCTCTAATGGTTAATTACCGAAGCAGGATCAGTGAACCGGGGATCATATTTGGGCAGGTGGGGGTTGTGGCGGAATGACAGGGAGTTATGGGGGGGTGGGTAGAGGCTGCAGTTGTTTCTTTTACCCTTGTGCTCTGTTCTGTGGGATGTGTTGTGTATATTCTAATAACCAATTAGTCAAAAAAAAGACTACAGCAAACAAGAGTAATCAGAAAATGTAATATCCCCCCGGCCCCCGCAGTCTAATCTCAGAAATCACTAAATATCAAAAGGCCCCAGTCTAGGACCTGATTATTACACACAGCAACTTTTGTTTAAAAATATTCAATAATCAAGTTCTGCTCCGTCTGAAATCATTACAGACAGATGGACGGATGGAAAGCCAGACATAGTTATGACTATATCCCCCACATTATATGCCAGGGTGATAAAAACAGGAGGATTCCTGAGTTAGCTGGGTAACTGCGCTGAGTAAGACCCACCACTCTAGTGTCCGTCTTATTTATGGTACAGTTATTTAGCTGATGTTAAATATTGCCAAGGAGGATAATGAATAGAGTGTTGATTGGACTTAGCAAGGAGCAATCCCCTGAGAGTAATGCGGAGTGGACAAACCCAGCCATTAGCCACTTCTGCAAGCGAAGTTCCATTAGGCATCTGTCTAAAGGCAGGTCACCTCGATATTCACCCTCGCTTGGCGTATCTTGTATCGCCTCAGCAATGCTAAAACTCCTCCACATGCTAACTGCAGCCCTGTGTCCATCCTTCACATATCGAAGTTGTGTTCCGCTGATAAGGTCATGTACTGCAGGACAGGGATCACAAAAACTTCTAATGTAATTAGTCATTTTGTCATTCAGTTCTTTCTTTTTACTTCTGTGTCCATGAACCAGCAGTAACACCTAAACATTCAGCCGACCCGTCATCAGCGCAGGAATGTGCTGGATACCTGGCTTTGAGCTTAATGCGTGAGGGAGTCGAGTACAGGAGGCAAACAGCATGTTTTATATGACCTTTCCCCTGGTGATGCACCGGAATCCTGCACATGCTGCTTCATCAGAATGGATGAAAACATTAGCCGCTTTCACGCTGGACGCGAAACAAATTTTTTGCACGACAGATTACGTTCAAAGTCAATGCAAAGACGCGTCAATGCGTTTCCGCGTGTATTCGCGTCTTTCCGTTGACTTTGAATGTAATCTGTCGCGCGAATCGTGTCCACTGTGAACGCAGCTTAAGATGTGCCATGATGACCTGAATTTGAAGCACTAAAATAAAAGGAGTAACATTAGAGCACATGGTGGAATAAATCACAAACCGCAAACCTCCAACTGATCAGTTCTACTGCTGTCAGTTTCTGTTTTTAACTCTGTGTGTGTGTGTGTGTGTGTGTGTGTGTGTGTGTGTGTGTGCGCGCGTGCTTGCGTGCGTGAATGTGTCTGTAAAAATGACCCCATTGTCTTTGTCAAGGCAACAGCCAAGGTGGACACAGTCACCTGCTAACAGCTACCAACATCCAGAAAACTCCAGATAATACTGTCTACACTAATAGCACTGCAGTGGACCTAAACTCTGGGAGAAGTTGAGGATTTATAGCAACATCAACAATAATAGCGCTGGAGAGAGACTATAATCTCAGTGAAAACCTGAGTGTCGTCCCTATATTGGCCACTCTGTCCGTCAATTAATCCTCTGGAACGCTGCGCTCAATGAGGACATTGTCACAAGTCACCAGATTCTGCCTTTCGATTTGGTTTCCTCCAACTCTGGTCCCTCATCTTTTCTGAACACCACAGCACAGATTATTGGAACGATGTCACACATCTCTCATGGCGGTCATGCTCATAAAAGAACAGAGAATCTCAAAGCAAAAAGACTTATCAAATCATTTTCCACCTTCAGTGAAAATGTGCCAGCATTTTTGTACCAAATCTTCCGCGCTCCATCTCTCAGCGATCATGACCCTGGAACTTTTTCCTTCTATCTCCCAAGTACCCGATGTTGTAGTAGTTATTACTGAAGAGTCCATGAAGTGTTTGTCGCAGAGGTCGCCTTCACCTTTGACTCTATCTGAAAGGAAGCCTCAGTGATGAAAGTCCGTACCACTCCTAAACACCATCACAGAGCTGGGTTTTGGGTGCAGGCTCCTTGTATTAATTTTTGGCCGATGAAATAGTCACAGGTTGGTCATGAGAGGATACCTTAAAATGGTGTTCAGTGGCTTGAAAAGTACTGCGCTGTCTTAGCTATTAGTCGCAGTTGCCATACATTGCAGATATGTTGTTACCTACAGTATACCCCTGAGAATTAAATACTGTGTTTTGTATAATGAAGACTATTGTAACTGGTCTATGATTTTGTGAATCCTCTCCATTGCACCTTTAATATTTGTGTCCTTGTACAGTTTCCCTTTATGTGGACATAAATAAATTGTAAAAATGTATATGCATTGGGTTTCCAGCAACCACAAATGATTCGTTTTGGCCTACAGGACCTAGAAGGCCCTTTTTACGCTGCTACAGTTAGCTTTTGACCTCAATACTGACCACTGATTGGTTAAACTGATCAATAATTGGCATCCTTTTGCCATGTGTGTTTGAATGTGTTAAATATTTAATCCGTCAACCTTTTGTTGGCTTTGAAACCAGGGACATGTAATATTTACCCAGTGTGCGCTTGCTCCATGACCTCTCAAATCCATGACAAATGAAGCTGAAAGTGGACATTGCCCTCCATGTAAAAGACGCTGTGTCTGGAGCAGAGCAACTGACCTTCAGCGAGCGATGCATTCAGAACACTGGGCTTCGACTCTAATATACTGAATCTGCGCAGTCCTCCGACTCATACGGGCCTTTTCTCAGCCCTTGATCCATTACAACTGTGACAAGTAAGATGCAGTACGTTCATGCCATCTGAAAGTTATTTCAGTATTCAGTCCTAAATAAAAGCACTAAGGTTTCAGTTTCACCTAATTCATAATGTCTCTGATCACTCCAATAAATTAATAAGAATTTGCAGAAAATATTAGGCGTCGAGACCGCAAAACCATGCCAGAATTGGAAGTGGTGATAACATCGGCAGACTTGGCAAACACAGACTACTTAAAGTGGGCTCGTTTCATCATCCGCATAAATGTAATTAGATGATTTTTAAGGAGCTGTAATAAATGTGCGTACTTGCAATCAATTTTTTCCAGAGCTCCCAGCAGAATTAGTTTTATTTATGCCACTGGCTGCCAGTTTGGCCGTGTGTGGGAGTGCGGATACCTGTCGACTGTGGATCTTACTGTGTTAGCGTGTGGCTTCTTAATGAAACAACTTGAACAATTAGGGGTTTGAGATATTATCATTATGTCATTAATCACGGCTGATTGGCGAAACGTGGAAGTTGAGAAGTGTAGCTAAACAAGCAGCATATGACTCCCATTGCTGCAAACTTTGGTTATCAAACGTTTTTTGATTCAGCAACCATTTGATTTCTAAATATTTGCAATTAATCCCATAGTGTGCTTTCACTAATACGATGCAACTGTATGTGCAAATTGTGCACACACCACTCAGACTTAACTACAGAGGGTAATTAATGAATACATTTAAGCGCTTACACACAGACACATCCAGAATTCTACTTTAAACACCTGTTTTACACTGCGATTTTTTTCAAAGATGCAACCACTTTGCATTAGACATCTGTCTTAAATTTGTAAAAAAAAAAAAAATACAACCTGAAGGTTGGCTTTTTTTCGATATTTGAATAGGCACTTGGGGTATGTAAAATGCCTTCTGTTCCTAAAAACAAGTTGCTCTCTGAGAAAAGCAACATAAAACTGTCAATTTTGTGTCACTTTCCTCTGATCCAAATGGCCTTCTTTCTGCCTTCATGTGTCAGTGGTTTGTTTATGCCTCCACGGGCTCGTGCTCGTGCGGACGTGAGCTTCTGGTGGCGGCGCTGTGTGTTTGTGATGGGCGAGATGTCATCTCCACGGTATAAATGCGCTCATAAATCAGGGAGTGTAATCCCAGGAATAGCAGCACACCGGCGCACAGCCTCGTCTCAAGGTGAGCGCGGCGAGTGCGTTGGGACTGCGTTTGCAGACAATGTCTGCTCTCTGTCCTGCCTGGTGTGCTGAGACCTTCCCAGACTTCACTGCAGTAACTGTCGCTTTCCACCCCTCAGCTCAGAACACGCTGCTATGGAGACGGAGCGTTTTCATCTGTAAGGTGTGAGGTCACAAGAGCATGATTACAATGTTCTCACCTGCTCATTGCGACTAATGCTGATGTCACAATTAGTGCCAGTAATTGACAGCAATGGAGTTATGGAATACTGGCTTTATTCTGAATTATGAAAGAGTAAACTCAACAAAAATGTGCACTCTGAAAGGGTTAATAAATTCAAAAATCTCCGAGACAGAATACTGTTGCCTTGCCATATCTTCCGATAAAAATAACAAAATAGACTAATGAATGAGAGTAACCCCTCCTTGAATCGCTACCTTATCGTGGTGGAGGGGTTTGAGCACCTGGATGATCCTAGGAGCTATGTTGTCTGGGGCTTATTTGCCCCTGGTAGGGTCTCCCAGGGCAAACAGGTCCTAGGTGACAGGTCAGACAAAGAGCGATTCGAAAACCCCGAATGAATGTTTAAAAAATCAAGGAAGCTTACGTCGCCCGGATTGGCGTCACCGGGACCCCACCCTGGAGCCAGGCCTGGGGTTGGGGTTGGTAGGCGAGCGCCTGGTGGTCGGGCCTCTGCTCACGGGACCCGCCCGGGCATAGCCCGAACGAGCGACGTGGGCCCGCTTTCCCGTAGGCCCATCCCCCGCGGGAGGGTTCAGAAGGGGCTGATGCGTTGTGTTTTGGGTGGCAGTCGTGGGCGGGGGCCCCGGCGACCCAATCCCCAGACTCTGAATCTGGTTCTGGGGACATGGAATGTCACCTCACTGGGGGGGAAGGAGCCTGAGCTTGTGCGGGAGGCTGAGCGATACCGGCTAGAGATAGTCGGGCTCACCTCCACGCACAGTCTGGGCTCTGGAACCCAACTCCTTGAGAGAGGCTGGACTCTCTTCTACTCTGGAGTTGCCCGCGGTGAGAGGCGGCGGGCTGGTGTGGGTTTGCTTATAGCCCCCCAGCTTAGCCGTCAGGTGTTGGAGTTTTCCCCGGTGAACGAGAGGGTCGCTGCCCTGCGCCTTCGGGTCGGGGACAGGTGCCTCACTGTCATTTCGGCTTATGGGCCGAATGGCAGTGCAGAGTACCCGACCTTCTTGGAGTCCGTAGGAAGGGTACTGGAAAGTGCTCCGACTGGGGACTCCATCGTTCTACTGGGGGACTTCAACGCCCACGTGGGTAGCGACAGTGTTACCTGGAGGGGCGTGATTGGGAGGAACGGCCTCCCCGATCTGAACCCGAGTGGTGCTCTGTTATTGGACTTCTGTGCTAGTCACGGTTTGTCCATAACAAACACCATGTTCAAGCATAAGGGTGTTCATCAGTGCACGTGGCACGAGGACACCCGAGGTCGGAGGTCAATGATCGACTTTGTAGTCGTGTCATCTGACCTCCGGCCGTATGTCTTGGACACTCGGGTGAAGAGAGGGGCTGAGCTGTCCACTGATCACCACCTGGTGGTGAGTTGGATCCGCTGGCGGAGGAGGAAGCTGGACAGACTTGGCAGGCCCAAACGTGTTGTGAGGGTTTGTTGGGAACGTCTAGCGGAACCCTCTGTCAGAGGGGTTTTCAACTCTCACCTCCGGGAGAGCTTTGACCAGATCCCAAGGGAGGCTGGAGACATTGAGTCTGAATGGACCATGTTCTCCACCTCCATTGTTGACGCGGCTGTTCGGAGCTGTGGCCGTAAGGTTTCCGGTGCCTGTCGTGGCGGCAATCCCCGAACCCGGTGGTGGACACCGGAAGTAAGGGATGCCGTAAAGCTGAAGAAGGAGTCTTACCGAGCTTGGCTAGCTCGCGGGACGCCTGAGGCAGCTGACCGGTACCGGCAGGCTAAGCGTGCTGCGGCCCGGGCGGTGGCGGAAGCAAAAACTTGGGTATGGGAAAAGTTCGGGGAGGCCATGGAGGAGGACTATCGGTCGGCCCCGAAGAAATTCTGGCAAACCGTTCGGCGCCTCAGGAGGGGAAAGCAGTACCCTGCCAACACTGTTTACAGTGGAGGTGGGGAACTGTTGACTTCGACTGGGGATATTGTCGGCCGGTGGAAGGAATACTTCGAGGACCTCCTCAATCCCGCTGTTACGCCTTCCGTAGAGGAAGCAGAGGCTGGGGACTCAGAGGCTGACTCATCCATCACTCGGGCTGAAGTCACTGAGGTAGTTCGGCAGCTCCTCGGTGGCAAGGCACCGGGGGTGGATGAGATCCGCCCTGAGTACCTCAAGTCTCTGGATGTAGTAGGGCTGTCTTGGTTGACACGCCTCTGCTGCATCGCGTGGCAGTCGGGGACAGTGCCTCTGGATTGGCAGACCGGGGTGGTGGTTCCTCTATTTAAAAAGGGGGACCGGAGGGTGTGCTCCAACTATAGGGGGATCACACTTCTCAGCCTCCCGGGTAAAGTCTATTCCAGGGTGCTGGAGAGGAGAATCCGGCCGATAGTCGAACCTCGGATTCAGGAGGAACAATGCGGTTTTCGTCCTGGTCGTGGAACACTGGACCAGCTCTATACCCTCCGCAGGGTGCTTGAGGGTGCATGGGAGTTTGCCCAACCTGTTCACATGTGTTTTGTGGACTTGGAGAAGGCATTCGACCGTGTCCCCCGTGGCATTCTGTGGGAGGTGCTTCGGGAGTATGGAGTCCGGGGCCCTCTACTAAGGGCCGTGCGGTCTCTGTATGACCGGAGCAGGAGCTTGGTTCGCATTGCCGGCAGTAAGTCAGACCTGTTCCCGGTGCATGTTGGACTCCGGCAGGGCTGCCCTTTGTCACCGGTTCTGTTCATTATTTTTATGGACAGAATTTCTAGGCGCAGCCAGGGGGCGGAGGGAGTCCGGTTTGGGGACCACAGGATCTCATCTCTGCTTTTTGCGGATGATGTTGTCCTGTTGGCTCCTTCGAATCAGGACCTTCAGCATGCACTGGGGCGGTTTGCAGCCGAGTGTGAAGCGGCTGGGATGAGAATCAGCACCTCCAAGTCCGAGGCCATGGTTCTCGACCGGAAAAAGGTGATATGTTCCCTCTGGGTTGGAGGAGAGTTCTTGCCTCAAGTGGAGGAGTTCAAGTATCTTGGGGTCTTGTTCACGAGTGAGGGAAGGATGGAGCGTGAGATTGACAGACGGATCGGTGCAGCGGCAGCAGTCATGCGGTCGTTGTACCGATCTGTCGTGGTGAAGAAGGAGCTGAGCCGAAAGGCAAAGCTCTCGATTTACCAGTCAATCTACGTTCCTACCCTCACCTATGGCCATGAACTCTGGGTCATGACCGAAAGAACGAGATCTCGGGTACAAGCGGCTGAAATGGGTTTCCTCCGCAGGGTGGCGGGCCGCTCCCTTAGAGATAGGGTGAGGAGCTCTGTCACCCGGGAGGAGCTCAGAGTAGAGCCGCTGCTCCTCCACGTCGAGAGGGGCCAGCTGAGGTGGCTCGGGCATCTTTATCGGATGCCCCCTGGACGCCTTCCTGGGAAGGTGTTCCGGGCATGCCCCACCGGGAGGAGGCCTCGGGGAAGACCCAGGACACGGTGGAGGGACTATGTCTCTCGGCTGGCCTGGGAACGCCTCGGGATACCCCCGGAAGAACTGGAGGAAGTGTCCGGGGAGAGGGAAGTCTGGGCATCCCTACTTAGACTGCTGCCCCCGCGACCCGGCCCCGGATAAGCGGTTGAAAATGGATGGATGGATGGAGGAATGAGAGTAAGGGAGAGACTGTGGGGTGGGGTGAGGGGTCAGGGACAGAGACCTTTGTTGAACAGTGCAAACAGAAGTCAGGAAGCATGGGGGGGGCAGTGATTTGGGTTTCCACTGTTCGGAGGGGTAAATTGCTTTTTGGTTTATCACCTGTGGCTTTTTTCACTCTTATGCAAAGTGACTTTTCTTCCAGTGAACGGTCTCAACACTCAACTTACCTGTGATAACACCGCAAATACATTCTAACCCTCCCTAAACTTTCTGCAAACAAACACGCGCTCACTTTTGTACAGACAGATGCTCGCTCTGCCAGATATTACCCACCAAGCTGTCAGCCGAAATCCCCAAAACACTCTTCCTCTCGCTCACATCTGAGTCTCATCAGGTAGTGAAAACCCAACAGAAAAACAGCCTGATTTTGTACAAACGAGCTGAGCGCAGTCATTCCGGAGGCGACGGATGGCAGAAAACTGTCTCCAAAAGGAAAAGAATTCACATTTCTGTGAGAACAGGTTAGCGGAAGGGTGATGTCAATCAGAAACTCGGTGATACAGCACACAAAAAATACAGTATAATCGCAAAAACGCATTAGAGGAGGATCGCTCGGAGGTAGAGAAATGGAGATCTTTTTGAAGTGCTGAGCAGAGGAGAATCGAGGGTCCTCTGGGAAGAAGGTGGAGAAGTTAATGTAAGACAACGGCAAGATTTTATTGATCCATTCATAAAACCTCCATCACCCAGGAAATCGTTGTGTGCCAATGATGTGATCGATGCAATTTAGCAAGAGCGGTCAATTTAACGGTAATGCTACCATGCTCTGCTTAATTCCCGTTCCAGAAGTGCATCATGTTTAATTGATTCATTTTTTAGATCTCAGGTTTTATTTATAAATTTTAGTTTTCATTTATAAATTTTCATTACTTTTCAGGATTGAAGAAACATCATAATACAGTATTATAATGTAGAAAAACTAGAATAATCAATATTTTTTTGGTGAAAATCTCATTATTATCCCATAAACTTAAATTTCTTGAAATGTCTTGAATCTCTTTGGCCATTTAGCAGCCATAAACTGTTTCAGGCTATTCCATAGTGAAAGCGCTTTTTAATACAGCCGATGAATGCAGCCCTCATCAGATGTAACTGCCAACTCGTTTGCACTTCATTTTCACATTCAAAATTCCATCTGATACCAGACGAGATGAAGGCCGCATGTCCCGGCTGTGTGTGACGGTGTTCCTCAATGGAACAGTCTAACATGGCAGCCTAGAAATGCAGCTTATTGTTCGCCTCATACCATAATTGCCCAAGTCATATTTTTGCCAAATTGAGATGTTGGCCGCCCATTCTTTCGTGTTGGCGAAAATGGTACATTTTTACCCCCTTTTTTCTCAAAACCTTGAAAAAAATCCATCCTCTTAAATGATTAAAAAAACGTCATTAAAAAATAAAACCTGAAAAATGACAGAAACAGTAATGCTATGAGGCTAACGCTATGTTTTGTGAAACAGCCTTTACCTCTGTGGCTGCGCACAAGGTTTATAGGTGTTTATCCCAGCCTGGGCCTTCCTGTGTGGGGTCAATATATTCGCCCCAGGTCTGATTCGCTTTCTTCTGGATACTCCGCTCTCAGAGTCAGAAATAAGTTTATTGCTGCTTCCATAGAACACATTTCAGCATTTAAGGGAGCAAAACGCAACCCACTTACACAACCACGCAAATTCGTAGATACATACTGTACATAATCTCTGGCAGACCACCACAGATGTCTAAAAACAGGAGCTGTAAAAAGGGGAAGTGCTGGTGCGTTGTGTGCAATTAACTGGAGGGAAGATAAAATAAAAACAGTCCATATCCATGGTAAATCCATGCTTGTAACACCGGACGTGAGTGTGTGAGTGAATGGTGTAGGAGCCCTCTGACAAACTGGAGCTGTATGGCTTCTCATGTTTAATGGCAGCTCTGAGCTCCCCCCACAGATGCGAGCCTCCAGCCCTCCGCCGCTCCCACAACTCTTGACTGAATCCCAGCCCTGTTTTCGCTCTCCTTCAGGCGAGCTCCCGGTAAAGGCCAGATTAGCATTCAGTGAAGAGGGCTCGGCACGGTGCGTTCTTAAGTACCATTCTTTGGACCAATCACTGCCAAGCTGCCCGTGTCCCATTGGTGTTTCACTCAGTTGCTACCACGCTGCTCATCTCTCATTGGTACTTTGTGTCTGGCAATGCGGGGCACTCCCAAAGCAATGGTGATGTAAAGGCCTGCACTGCTAGTGACGGAACATAGAACGTAGGACAGCAGTTTTAGAGCCGTCAGTCAAACTGAACCTGCAGATTTTGCTGCATCTCTGCTGTGTTGAGGAACCAGGGTGCCAAAAGTAACATCATTACCTGAAATGTAAACTGATTACTAACTCTGAGAAAGAAATTCACCTCCTGTTTAAGCTGGAAAGTGAATAAATGTCCATTGTGGGCTCCATTTTACTCACCGGAATATTCATTTTATTATCACGAACAGTTATGCAGGCACATAAATAAGCATTAGATAGATTTGCCTGGTTCCTCAAATTGCTTCCTAATGGTTGTAGTGGCTCTAATTCTGATCTTATGTAACCTGTTTTGTATTGTTAAAGTGTGATGGAAGATTTTAGAACCTGTTTGTATCTTTAAGCCTGAGAGCTCCGTGATTACAGCAGGCGTTTTCCTCGTTGCACCGCAGTGCCCTGCTTTCCCTTGCGCGGGTGAGCGATGGCAATCTTTGATGGCAGACCTCATCAGCTCCTGCTGAAACTCGGAGCAGCGCAGAAAAAAAAGCAAATCCCCTGAGTCGAGCCGTGTGAAAACGCTGTCATCGCCATGTCACCGAGGCCTGTTCTCTTATATATTCTCATATTCCGTCTGCCCTCAGGGTTTCAGCGGCCAAAGCCAGGAACTCAAAAACATATTTATAATTATCAAGCAGGGAATTTGCAGTGATCGCCTCTGTTATAATTGCACTCAAATCTATGAAAATCCCTGAACATAATAATATGTCAATGTCTGACACCCCTTGCCTGTTGACGGGTAATGATATCAGTAGCTGCATTGTGATTCACCACAGATGCTCTATTTGACGCTACATTTAATGTGTATCATGGAGTGGCCGTGTGAACTTTTGCATGTGACTGGTAGAAGTGATTCTCATATCCCGCTCTGCCTGACCACCAGAGCCTTTGTTACTCTCGTTACCAGAAGGCTTGATAAGTCAGTAGGCTGTCCCAGAATGCAGCGGGCTGAGAGTGGCCCAACGTTCAACAGGAAGTAGCTTCGAAAGCGACCCGCCCACGTACTTCCCATCAGAAAGTGTAGCCGTGTTTCAGATGAAACATTATGTGATATGCACTTACAGCACTTTACAAGAATATTTAGTGTATACATTTTGTCTCAAATGGAGCACTATTTATTTAAAACCACTTGAAAATGGGCATGTTGGGAACGTTGTCATCAGTTTCTTACAATACAATATCTATTGCTAAACGGAGAAAGCTAGCAATATGCAACGCCTGGGTGCCCGAAGATAGATGGGAACCAGGAGAGTGATGGAACGCAGAAGGACCCAGTTGCAGGAACGTAGATTTACTTAAATAACTAACACAAATGCAAAACTTCAGGGGGAAATTAAAAAAAAGCGGAGTGCTCTCAACTAAAGAGCGTCACAGACAAAGGCTTCCTGCCGCTGAGGGGGAAACTAAGGTTTAAATAGAAAAGGGAATGATAATCAACTAAGGAAAAGCAGCCGTGATCATTAGGAGGGCAAACAGTGGAGATGATTGAATAATTATATGAGGGCAGGTAACCATGAATCCGGAATGCCTATGGGGAGGGGCATTACACTATCAAACTGAAGAACGCTGTTGCTGGCCTTAAATAGTTTGCTGGCTGCTAATGTTAGCGAGCTTCTTCACAAGCGCCGTCAGAAATTATAATAAAATTAAAACTTTCCGGTGCCACAAAGCTTGAAAGTAGATAGTGAACAGTAGAGAAACAGCACAGGACAATGTCTAAAGGGTGAAATATATTTATTTGGCGATGCAGTCTCCGTTTTTGGCGTTTTATTACAGCGTTTTCAGCCTTGCAGTAAAAATTTCTGCCGCTCGCCTGATAGCTCTTCCGTTTATGCGACACAACAGATGCGGACAGTTAAGTGCGTCTTTCTGGACTCCGTCTTTATTCACTTTCTATTTTCAGACGATCAATGCATCACCTGGGTATCAGCAGTACACAACAATTTTGTACATTTATCGGTGTGAACACGATACGTATGCATGTTCCTGGACAAACTGGCGTAGAATAATACGTTATGTGCTTTTACACATGCGCATGCATGTTACACCTTTCAAGCCAGCGCTCATGCTGACATCGCTCCCAGATGCACCATTTTTACATTCTCAACAGGATGCTTAAAGACCATTAAGAAGACCGAGAGTGATTATAAATCAGATAGAAGTGAGCGCAAAGAAATGCTCAAAACACTTTCTCGCCAGGGTTTCATATACCTCAGGTTTTATTGTCTGCTATAGGAAAGTGGTTTCCTCTAAATCATATTACAGTGCGAGCCCGTCGGGAAAACTTCTGGTTCAGAAAAATAAAAAAAGTTACAGTATTTGGTGCTCTGTGCCCTACAGTTATGAAGCTTCATGAATTTCTAATGATCAATTCTCAGACTTAACCCCCAAAGGAGGTTTGAGGGATGGTAAGTCAGGATGGGTTAGGTGAAGCTGCAGTCTTCACTGCAATTCCACAAACTCTCAGTAATTGCTGCACTATCGCAAACTCTCACATTTACTGTAGCTGCAATGTTCACAAAACCTCAGGTTTAGCTGCAATCTTCATGAAAGCTCAGGCGTTGCTGCGGTCTGGATAAAATCTCAGGTGTAGCGGCAGTCATCTCAAAATCTCAGGCATCGCTGCAATCTCCACATAATTTCAGTTGTAGCTGTAATATCCACATGAGCTGAGGTGTTGCTGCAATCTCACTAAATCTTTGCTGCCAACCACAGCTGAAATTCCTGTTGATCGAGTGATGATTAAACTGCCATGTACGCTCCGGGATCAGGTCTGTGCAATGGAAACTTCGCATCAGACTACTGATGGTCCACTGCATGTTTGTGAGTGACTGACTGCATTTGATGCCAAATGCTGCCGTCTCATCGGAGAGATGACGTACCAATGCGAAAGCACGTCATCGCACCCTTTACTTCAAACCTCTCCTCCATCATAGAATTAAGAGAAAACTGAATTCAGTTTTGATACGCCAAGGAAAGTCTTTACGACTGGGATAGCTTCAGTCTAGTGATACATTTATTTTAAATATCACATTTGCAGTGAAGGCTGGAAACAAGGTGTAGATTTAGTTCAACAAGGACATTTTTGTGCTGCCAATGAAAGACGTGGTTTGGGTTCTTGAACCACAGGCAGATTTCCCTATAAGATTTTCCAATTCCCACAGAAATGGAGTTTCCAGAAAAGTAGGGATTCTAATGAGGCCGAGGCAGCTCTAATCACATCCCACTGGACTGGCAGGATTAGCATGGAAGGCTGAGCTGAGCCAGAGGATGTTCTGTCTGACTGGAGGGAACTGGAGCATTTAATTCACTTGAAAATTAATTGGAGGCTGTGTTGTTGCACTGGGCCTCTCTCTGGTTTTGAGGTCCCAATAGCTCTGCAATGGCACGTTTGGAAACTCATCAAAACTCATCTGGGTCGTACAGTACAGCCATTTGCAGCAGAGAGGAGGTTTTTGATTGCCTATAATTGCAATGGCACAATTTTTACAAGCTGCTGAATGCTCTTAAGTGGATTTTTAATGCATTTTGAAGGATGATTTACCTTTCAGAAGGCCAAATTATGTCATAAATAGCTCTGCCCACATTCATAATTTAATGGTCACTCTCTGGCTATGAAATTGCAAACTAACAGTGTGTCGAACCAAACTCAGTTTTTGACACTGTAGAAGCATCTTTTCAGCAATCCTGCGGTAGCAGCAAGTTAACCCAGAAAAGTGGGTGCAGTGATATGGTCGAAGACTTCACTGTGCTGATCGCCTGCTTTCATTTGAGTGTACATTGAGCCCTTCCCTATATGAGTAAACGTGAGTAACTCTATTGAGTTAAATCAAATTTTTGAAATATACTTTTGTATATCAGTATTCCTCAGATGATGAACGAAATGCTGCAAGCTTTTTCTCTCTCAGCTCTGTTCAACGGTAAATTGAAACAGTCATTTTATAATGGTAATTTTATTGCACTGAATTTAATTACCTTGCCATTAATATTATCAGACATGATGAATTGAATCAGGCTGAGACATGCCAAAATGTATTTTGGGATTTTACTGGACCTTGTTATATTTATTATGCTTGCAGATTTAATGAGATTTTGCGGCTGCATTTGTATTTTGGGAGTTGTAGTTTTACACAGCTATGTAAATGTCATCTAAGTGGCAGCTAATGCATTTACCAAATGTTAAGGTGTACAATTGTGAATGTTAATGATCCACGATGCAGTGACATGGTTGACAGAAATGAAAAAGGGCTGCCCGAAGCCCTGAATTGAAGTGAGCACGTTTAAAAGGGCTGTGACTCTTCGGTTACGCCCTTGAGTCGCGTAATTATTATCGTCTCGATTGCACCAGCAACCTGCAACCTCTGCAGTTACAGAGGGTGCACGACAGAAGTGATTCTCCCGGTGGAGAATCAATAATGCATAGTGACAAAATCCTCAGGTGTGCCGGTAGACACACACACATTTCACCGCGCTATAGCTCCGCAATTCGTCTTGAAGCTTACGCCCAGACCGGAGCAAGGGACAGATTAACGAGATCCAGCCGGCCTGCTGCAGATGGGAGGAATTGATAATCAGAGAAAAGAGTTACTCTCCTCTCTTTCAAAAGAAAGAAAGGACATACACACGTCCTGCATTTGTTTTTACGTGTGTCTGTACAACCATGTTTCTGAAAAAGATGGGACCTCATGTAAAATTAAAAAAAAAAACGGGGGGCAATGATTTGCTAATAATTTAAACTTCATTTAATTGAGAACAGTGCAAAGACAATATATCAGTTGTTGAAACTGACAGTCTTTGGTAACCCCTGTCCCAACTTTTTTGAATCATATTGCCGGCATCAAATTCAAAATGAGCAGATATTTTTCAAAAAACAATACAGGTTCTCCGTTTCAACATCAGACACATTCTGTTATACTTTCAATTAAATATAGAGTTTAAATTATTTCCAAATCATTGTATTCTTTTTTTAATGTACATTCAACAAAGCGTCTCAACTTTTTCAGTAAGGAGGTTCTATGGATAGATGTTTGTCAGTGAGTTCTGTTCGAGGACACAATTGATGGTACAACTGCATTGGATAAGGTGAGATCAGAACAAATGTGAAGATGACAAGTAGACACTTGATGAAAAAAGTTCTCGTTTTTATCACGTTTTTTGTGATCTAATGCTTGGCCGGAGGCTGAGAACTTTTCGATTCAGGCCCTTGGTGGGCGCATAGAGATACTGGATTACAACTGGAGGGAGGAACTTGTGTGTCGAATCGAAGAAGCTTAACTCTGCCATTCCGTCTTTAAGAAACGCCTTCATCACTTTAACCCTGAAAGCGCTGGAGAAAGCGCTCTCTCCCCCTCTATCTATCTTTCTCACGCTCTTGCTTTTCTCTCTCTCTCAACTCTCAGTTATTCCATTCGGCGTTTCTCCCAGGGTGTCCTTGAAAAAGAAAAAAAACATCTTCACAATCCCCTCGCCCGGCTGTAGGATTAAAAAATGATTTAATGGCGTGCACTGCACCCTTAGAAACGGTCGTGGAGACTGTTGCTCTGATTCAGGGGACCTAGACTTCCTCTCCTCTGGTCTTAATTACTTCGTCGGGGCCAATCGCTCCTGCCCTGTTTTAATCAAGCATTCATAAGTGGCTAATTGAGCGGTTTCAGTCGAGCGTGCAATAAGGTGGCCCTCAAAGACCAGACTGCGGCCGCTCCGCCGATGAGGAGAAGAGAGAGGTCAGGGCGCTGTGGTTTGTGCTTTTACCCTCTAGCTGCACTGTCTTCCAGTGGGTTGGGAGGATCTGTGAGGGCTTGGCAGGGATTATGAAGCACGTATTACCACATTGTAGTGGTGCTCCACAGAGGTGGGACAGTATTGTTTTACCCAGTTAGGAGAAAGCCCACCTCTCCTCTCATAGGGCTTATAATGAATGAATGAATGAATAAACGTTGCATTTATATGGTGTCTCCTCACTGAGGCTTCATTTGCTTGTTAATGATGAGAGAGAAGCTCTCCTCAAGCATCAGCAACGTGTGGCGCCCACCTTGGCGACACGCGGCAGCCATTTTGCACCGGAACGCTCAGCGAACATCAGCTGCGGTGAAAAGGGAGTTCAGGAAGGGCGTATGATGGCCTGTTGATGGGAACACATTTATCTCAGGTGCAGCTCCCCTTATACAGCGTTAGGGGGCAGAGGGATGCCTCTGGGTGTAAATCTGTTATTATAGAAATGCAGGGTAAGATAAAATCACTGAAGGTGCTGATGCCTCGGTGCTCTACAGCAGTGACCAGTGTGTTTCTTAATGAAGCTATAAAATCGGGTGTGGACATGTCAGAGTGCCCTAGCTGTGTATCTATGCTTGACATACTCAAGTATTTACCCACCAGTGGCAGTCAGATGAACATTAATGTACAGTTATGGAGGGAAACACCTTTCACACCATTCAGGATCTGTTTAACTGACCAATAATTAGTGCAATTCAGACTCTGTGGGAACAGCAATAGGTTTTTGGAGGGAATCACCTTTCATACTAGGCAGGTCCGCTCTAGCACTGACCAATCAGAGGGCTGGGCTACCAGACCCCTTTGGAACAACAATGTTCACTGACCAATGAAATAGCTGGGCTAACTTATCAATTACACAGCCTGCTTCTAACTCTACGGTTAACACTTTCTTGGTCAGTTTCACTAGCTCTTTTTCTAGACTTTCTCTCTTTATCACATGCCCTATGTAAATCACTCTCTCTGTATCATTAGTCCTACATTGTCTTAAATTCCACGAGTGAATTTCTTCAGTGCACGTTGATTGAATAATTGCTGGTTACGGCACAGGAACGTGAATGCCACTAAGAGGTGAGAGACTCACGCCTAATGTGTGAGACTTGGCATCTCTGGAAGAGCATTTTCTTCGTTGAAGTCTTGATCACTCGCAGCAGCCATCATGGTAATCAAATAGTACTATAACTCAAAAACAAAGCTCTATCTCAAAAATCTGGCAAATTTAAATCCAAGAGATCATGGCATTTAACCCATAGAGCCATATTCTAGGACTTGATTTTTGACCGGCGCAGCAGCTATCCCATTAACAGACAGAATGAATGAATCAATGACACACAAACAAACCACCGTATACCTCGTTTGTGCATGTGCACCGAGGCATTATAATGGCTAATATTTTGGCATAGCTTTCGCATGTCACTGGAGGATGAGTCTATGAAGGCATGGACTGTGAACGGAAGTTTACATTTATTTAGCTGGATGAGGTAACTGAGCACTCGGCTTGTTGAGTACTAGATGTGTGTTTCTGTTCAAATTTGTCGCCAAGATTCACACTTCGACTCAGCGAAAAATTATTGTATCAATCTCAAATAAACATCTCGCCCAGCGGACAGGTGCGTCTGAGGGCTGTGTAGTGATGATGTGAGAGAGGAGGATCTGTTACACTGGGTGAGTCAGAGCCCGTCCTGTCCCCCATCACCTGTGTCCAGGGGTCTCACACACACAAACACACACACACACACACACACACACACACGTAATGGCACACATCCTCACACACAAGCACATTCAGATTTGCTCCCACATGCAAACACACACTAACAGGGACACAAACGTAAACAAAGTCACGCTTAGCCCTCTCCCCTCGATGTATACACATGCTCATACACACACGCACGCACACGTGCACAAACACACGCACACACAATATCAGCTCACGCAGACCCACACGCTACAATCACACATTCATATGACTCACTGACATGAAGCACATGCACACACACACACACACACACACACACACACAAGTTTAACAGAGGACCTCCCAGTCTCCCTCTCTAACTCTCTCAGTGTTTCATTAAACTGCACACTCAGCATCTTAATGGCTGGAGTTACACCATTGGCTGCCTCCAGTAGGCTGTCAGGGGCAGGTAGAAGTGTGTGTGTGTGTGTTTGCGCATTTGTGTGTATGTGTTTGTACTTGCGTGTGAGTGTGTGGGTTTGAACCGTTATGTGTGTGTGTGCTCATTAGGCAGGGTGCATATGGGTATGTTCTCATCACCCCCTGTCTCCAGGGGACACAGTACAGCTTCTGTTGCACCTGTGTGCACGTACAGGTGTGTGGTCCTGAGGGGCGAGTCACACTGGGATGAGCTGTGCCCTGAGCTCTCTCTCTCTCTCTCTGAAGCCCTTGATTAAACACCAATGCGACAAGCAGAGGTCAGCTCTATATCACAGCGCGCTCATTCAACAACCTTTCCTGTGCTAGAACAAATCTCCAACGGACACCCATGGATGGGCTGCTGTACTTCGGAGACTCTCTCTCTCTCTCTCTCTCTCTCTCTCTCTCTCTCTCTTCCTCTCTCCCACACTGCTATCTCCTGAATGCTCCCTGTCTCTCCCTCCCTCGACTGCTTCCTCTCCACTCCATCTGTAAGTAGCAGGAGTGCGGCGTGAAAGCTGCCTCGTGTAAAATTTCCTCCTTTGATCATCTATTATTATTTCATTATGTTTCTAATTTTGACGCCGCGGCCTTTTCTGCCCGGGTGGAAAGGGGGGTCAAGTTGCACGGCAGGGGACAGGACCGCGAGTGAGGCGGTGTCAGATCCCTGATGTGTCCCTATCGCCTGTCACCTCGCCGAGCCTTTGGATCGCCTCGCTCCACCGGCCGCCTTCTGCTGTCGCAGAGGAAATATTTTACCCTGCTTTTTAATCTTCTACCTTTTTCAAATGTCTGTTTTACTGAGGTTTCTCTTTAAGACCTGAGTCTAAGGAGTCCTTCAGGATAAGTACTTTTCAAAAAGACAAATTTTAAAAGAGACGGCAGGGAAAGAGAGGAGAAGTGAAGATATATTTCGGATTCAGATCATTTCGGACTTTACTCGGGCTGCTCCTCTGTGCTGGAGTCACAGGCTGTGCCCCCATGTGGTCCTGCCGATGCTGCCGTGGTCCTCAGGTTTGATCGGGTTCGGCTGGACGGGACTCCGGAAGTTTCCCTCCTCTGAGGAGTCTGGAATCACCCCCCACGCGTATCACCTGTCTGACTGAGGCAATGGTGTGACGGAGCGCACGGGGCAGGACCGCGGCATCAGATCACGTCAGGACGGTGACTGTGTGGAGCAGCATGTGTGCCGGCAAGCTTGTGCTGATCTCGGGGCTCCTGTGTGTTTTGGGGAGCTGTGAGGCCGGTGAGGGGATGGGGAGGAACAAGAGTTCGTGGAGGTGGAAGGGTGACAGGACTCGTGAGTAACCACTGTGCTCTCTCTCTCTCGCTCTCTCTCTCTCTCTCTCTCTCTCTCTCTCTCATGGGATGGTCTGGCGGCTTTTTCTGGTTCACTAGTTGCCAAGGAGGCACGTTGCTCTTCGCTCTCTGGCAATAACTTGTTGTTTTGCGAAAGGAGGGAATGTCGGGCGCGAGATGGGACAAGTGCGGTTGCTATGAAAAAAATTACTCAGCGAAATGTTTAGCCTCAAATCTACTTATTCTCAAACAGGCTTCATATATGGCCCCAGTTCTTTGCTCTGTTCATGTTGCTGGCCATCATAGTGACGAGTTTCTGCCATTTATCTCTACTCTTCCTGTCAGAGATGGTGGGCATATTAAATCCACTTTGTTCGTGATCTGGCGTCTGTCGTCCGTCATTCACTGTTGGTCCGTTAACAAATATTGCAATTGCTTTTCCCAAGAAAAGGTACTGAGTGGATCTTCAACAAATCCTGCATACAGGTTCAGCCTTCCAAGTAGTTCTGCGCCATAGAATTTTCTGCCTCATCTGCGCATTCAAAATGGCGGTTAGGCCCCAATCTTGAATTTTGACTCTTAATATTTGTTATTGCTATTCTCATAAAATTGCCAGATGGATCTTTCTGAAATTTTGTGTACTGGTTCTTCTGGGGTTCACTTGTGTACCAAGTGGTTCCTAACTTCATTTGCATATGCAAAATGGCTGCCAGGCCATCATACTGATTTATATCGCTATTCCAAGAGAGGTCCTGCGAAAATCTTCAACACATTCTGCATACACGTCCCCCCAATGTTCTGGTTGTGGCCTGGTTTGCAGTTCATCTGGAAATTTAAAGTTTGTTTTTACTATTTCCATAAAACTATTTTATGAATCTCTCTATTTTTTTGTACTGGTTTTTCCAAAGGTGTTACTATGTGCCATCATTTTTTACCCCATCTGCATTTTTAAAATGGCTGCCAGATTGCCATGTTGAACTAATTTGTTATAGCTATTCCCAGAAAACTGCAGTGTTGATCTTCAAGAAATTCTGCATACAGGCCTACCTATGGTCTATTTGTGCGCCATCTAAGTTTGCCTCATTTGCATATTCAAAATGGCCACTAGGCCTCCATCTTGAATTTTGTTTCTGAAGGTTGTTATCAGTATTCTCATGAAACTGCTTGATATATCTGTCTCAAATTCCATTTACAAGTTTTCCCAAGGGTGTAACTGCGCATAACTGTGCGGGTTTTAATCTTATAAGCAAATCCAAAATGGCTGCCAGATCGCCATGTTTAATGAAGTGTTTTCGACCTGTTTATGTGAGACTGCCGTAAAGATCTTTGTCAAATTTGGTATTCAGGAGCCATTTAGGGTGTAGTTGCACTCCCCCTCATTTGCATATTCAAAATGGCCACCATATGTTCATCTTGAATTTTGACGATTGAGTTTTTTACTTCTATTCCTGCGAAACTTGCGCTAGGAATCTGTCTCCAATATCGTACACAGGTTCCCTCAAGAGTCCAATTAAGCACTGTGTGATTTTTGATCCTATTTGCATATTCAAAATGGGTTCCAGGCCATGATTATGAATTCCTATTTTGCTGTGAATGTCCGCAGTATTTCCAAGACCTAGAGCGTATTTTAACTGGTATATAAAAAAAAAACTAGGTCAAAGATTCAAAGCTACAAAATACAAAAAAGCGAAAAGTTGACATAGTTATGTGAGTGCAAATATTACCATATTTGTTTGATTTAGCAACTTTTAAATGTAAACCCCTGAAAACAGCTAAGAACAAGTAATAGTCATGCACAGTAGATATTATCAGTAATTTGTCTCAAGTATTTTATAAACCTAATGAATCTCATGCTATTGCCTCTTTGCGCTGTTTAGAAAAGTTGCCAAAGTTTGATGGTGGTTGCCAAGGTTCGATCACGAATCTCTTGTGTATTCCGATATATGCATACTGTAAATCCCATTTTTATTGCTCTCTTGTGCATTCCTTTGTACTCATTTTGAAAGATCTGCCATGTAGACTGGCTCGATGATCACTGCTGAAATTTATGTAGGACATCCTCACGGCGTAACGGATTGGGTGTGTGCGTGCGTGCGTGCGTGCGTGCGTGCGTGCGTGCGTGCGTGTGTGTGTGTGTGTGCATGTGTGATCTCGAGGGGGACAGAGTTGAATATTAGCCGTATGTAAGAGCTATGCCAGCGAATAGATTCTGAAGCTACAGGAGTCGATGGACAGAAGTTTTCCCCCACACTGTGACAGAGTGACAGCATACTTTCTAACTGGGTTATCTGATTGGCTAGTAACCCAGGAAAAAGATGAAATGGCAGTATCCATTAGGACCATAACCATGACAACCCTTGATGAGGCTGGTGGCTCCTCAGTCACAGCGTCTCTGAATTTCAGTCTTTTTTGGGATTCCATCTCTCACAGCCTACTGAGTCCCACAGTCATTTCTGCTGATTCACACACTTCTGCAAGAGTAAAACAAGTAGGGCAGTCACTTCACTTCTGTATATTATCTCTCTCTCTCTCCCTCCCTCTCTTTCTCTCCCTCAAACATCCACATAAACACACACACACACACACACACACACGCACGCACGCACTCACAGACACACATAGCACACACACACATGCACGTTTTGTATGGCTATACTTTTGAGCACCTTGTATTGACTTACATTAATCCTGTACTGCCTCTTCATGAACCCTAACCAAACTATGCCTAACCCTAACCTTACCCGCACTGTAACTGTAACCCTAACTTTTAGGTAGTCACTGCTGGAGTTGGTTTTCACTAGTGTAGCCATACAAGCCCCCCCCCCCCACACACACACACACACACATTTACTGGACGGTTGAGGTACAGTGAGGAACATGGTTCTTTGCTTCCTCTGTTGTGTGTGACAGGGCTGAATGCTGAAGTATATTGTGGAGTTATGCTGACATTGGGAACATGAAGGGTTTCTGTGAGGATGCGAGTATTTTCTGCGCCTGGTTTATGAATTCGGCAGTGCCTGTCAAAATACCTACAATGAGCTGTCAAGCATTCATTTTATTAATTTATTATGGCCAGATTTATCATTTGTCAAAATGCCTCCATGAAACAGCATCTAACAGAGGTTTGTTTTGGAACTGCTGAAGCGAGGAAATGTACTGTGGCGCATTACCACTCCGTTCTTGGAAAAGAAATTACATGAGAGTGTGGTAATGCTTTTCAGCTGCTCTGTTTCTCCTGCGCTGGACTTTCATCTGAATAATTTACATCATCTGGGAGAAGCCAGCCATTTTCCAGAGTGAAGGACTATGGGTATTATTTCTAATCGTTGATTATTAACCATGCTTTCGGAGCTGAAAACAAATGCACACCAGGGTAGAAGCTGTTGCACTTGGGAAATGTTCCACAGTGGTTTCAGAAACGCCTTCCCGCTTTTAACCCGCCCTCCGTCCTTCTCTCTCTCCAAATTTCCACCTTCTAATAGTGACTGAAGTACAGCTGAGGTTTTAGCTGGTTCTTCAATTCTTTTCCCAGGCTGGGCAAAAGCCCCAAAAGGGAGATTATGTCATGGTGCAGTCAGTCCGTCCGTCCGTATTGGATGGTTCTTGGCTGGTGAAATGAACTACTCCTACAGTTTTTATAGGACATCCCTAAAACTTTGCACATACAGTATGCTGCGGATAGACTGACGATAGGCATATCGCAGTTGTGACTCCGGCCGGGGATGTTGTGCAGTCTTGACATGTTCTGCTACTCGCTTTGATGGTTCTCAAGTCTTGTTTTCAGTGGTTCGGGGTTTGAGGTTTAACACAGTCAACATGTGCAGGGAAACTCAGCCCTGCGAGTCCAAAAGCATGTAAACCTATGTGATGGCTGTCTGGGGGGTTGAAATCACGATGCCACAGCAGCGCACAGTGAGGAGGGACCCTGAACGTCAGTCAGTAGAGTCTCAAGTCCCCCTGAACTGAACCTAACTCTCCTAAATGTAACCAGAGCCGACTGAGATCTTACCACCAAGAGACTGTGCAAGTGGGAAAGTTCTGACTTCAACTATCTTCATCTACACACACACACACACACACACACACACACACACACACACACACACACACACACACACACACACACATAAATGTACCTGCGCACACACAGATTGTGCTGGTAATGGTGTAATCTGGAGCGACTTTGTGATTCAGTTCATGCTTTTAAGTTGTTAGGCTTACAGGTGCAGTGAGAACTAGTTCACATTGTCCTCATTCTGGAGAGCTCCACCAGCTGGGGCCTCTGTTCGATTTACCCCAATGCCAGCGTGATGGATGGTGTCCTCCATCAGATTCAAATAAGTTCCAAACACCTTTCATCAGATTTAACTCAGCGCTTCAGTGCTTGCTGCACTAATGGTATCATCTTGCAAGTTTGACCCAGCGCCATCCAGTAGGTTTAACTCAGCAATAACATGACCTGCTGTATCACTCAGCAGCATTAACCCAGTACGAGTGAGATCTCTTCTTTCTTCTGCCAGTTGTAACTCAGCTCTGGAGTAACCTGCTCTGCCCTCACCCTATTCTAACCCTATTCTAGTTTGATCTGTTTGGCTTAACCCATCGCTTGTGTGACATGCTAAAGCCTCGGTCAGGATTAACTTGGCCGTATGTCTACCTCAATCAATGAAGCGGGCTTAAAGCCTGGAGGTGCACAGTAACGCTGCTTTGGCTTTCATTTTGATCTTTCGATCTTGACCCGCAGGAGTCACAGTGGGCCAATCTGCATATTAAGAGCTGAATCTAGCAGAAAGAGAGAGAGAGAGGGAGGATAACGGCTCGCTCGTCCTCCGCCTGCCTATAAACCTGATAATGCCATCAGGGACAGTCGGCCATTATTACCTGAGTGTAAATCTTACGCCAGAAGCTCTTCAGCAGGATGTGCGGTGCTCTGTGTCTCCCAACTATTGGCTGCCAGTTCAGAAATGGCCTGGCGCTCCCCGAAAGCACACTCCAGAACAGCAGGCTCTCGTTAAATATTTCAGCAGTGCGCTACGTTTGGAGACTCGGCATTGTAAAACTGACTGATGAAAAAACAGAAAAGTTAAAAGCAAGTTAGCTCTCAGGCGCAGACTCACACACCTACTCACGCATGTGAACGCACACACGGATGCAACGGTAACCAGAGTCTCGGCGGAGCTGCCGAATTCCTGGACTGCTTAGTAGTTGTTCATGTAATTACTTTTCAAACAAAACTAAAGCTTGACTGTCTAGCTCAGAATGGGAACTGTATTGTAGATAAATAATACAGATGTCTGCCTCAGTAATCGCAAATTCCGCTGCTGTGTGTGTAGGTGTGTGTCAGAGAGAGAGCACATATCACCATCGGCAGTGCTCTGCATAATAAAATGGTCACTTGTGTCACAGGATTTAGGCAGTGGTACTGCAAGCGTCATATAACTGCTACGCTCACGTTACTTGTGCCATGTTGGTTGCAAGGCGCTACACCGATGCATCTCGTATTGAGCATACATGCACAAATGCACACATTATCTGGCAGGCATGCACAGCAACGCTGAGCGCAGATGCCTCCGAGATGCACTTATGAGCTTTCAGATGTAAATAGGCTATGCTCAGCCCATGCACCAATATACGCCTGCAGTCAGGAGGTTTTTTTTTTTATCCTCGACATTAATGGGCATAACAGGAAATGCTTCATTAAACATTTATTTTTGCCGACATAACGTGCATCTTCTTTTCCATTCCTCCCGATTTACTGACAGCTTTCAATTTGTAAAATCTTAGGCTTCGTTAGGGGCGTAAGACGGGGAAGTGCATGATGTAACAGCCTTATGCAAACGCAGAAAGTCACTTTACAGGAAACCCTTGGCATATTTCTGTGATTGACGCAGGCTTCCCTTTAGTGCAGCAAAAAAGTGCTTGTTTATTGCCTTATTTACCACAGAATCTGTCAATAAAGGGAGAGAGAGCCTCAACAGCGAGTTCAAACGTGGTGGGATTATTTTCCAAAAATCTGCGAGTCGAGAATAGAGAGTAATGCCATAAGACGGCAGGGAACACAGTGACCCGGTGCCAAGAGTCAGATAATTGGATCTGTGTGGGATTTGCTGCATTTTAACCGATGCTAATGCTAATGTGCTGCAAAGACCCTCTGTTTGCTGATTCTACAATCCTCTGGTGCATTGATTATCCTGATTATTTTCTTTTATCCTGGCGTGAAGAGACTTCAGGATAAAGATGCTTGATTGTATTCACAGTTATATGTAGGGTTGTTGTGCTGGGCTAAAAACACGGTAATCTCACCAGATAAGTTTAGACACCTTTGCGCTAATCCAAAAAGAGGTTAATGAGGTGAATTTGAAAAGATGAATGAGTTCTAGCTCAAGATTTATCATTGATCAAAATGGCTTTTTTTGGAGCAATGAGAAGTTTGGATTATTCTGAGGGCAGTCAAACAAAAGCCCATGTCATTTTCGCAGTATCGCGTCTTTGTTATTGTTTTGCTGAGTAAATGAGGTGTGTGAAGACAGAGTAGTATTTCACATTTAACACGACGTATGGCACAGGTCACTGGTGTCCTCTCGGGTCAGCCTCTCCGAGCCTGCCCTTCAGTAAAATACGCCCCCAAAGGTAGTTTGTACAAGCAGCTTATTACAACCTAAAGACCCAGTGAAAAGTTAAAAAACCTCTAGAGGTTGTTTAAATAACGACATCTGGTGTCCACCGTCAGCATCGCCGTGACTAAATCCCTCACCTGACCCAAATCCTAACTCTAATGCTAAAGCTACTCTCATATATTTGCAAAACATCCTTAAGATTGTGTGTGAACGCAAAAGACACGCGAATGTGCGCAATTTTATATGAATGTTATGATTGCCTATGAACAAGTTAGGAATAACTGTCATAACTTTTTCGTATCTTTGCCCTAATATTGTCGTAATATTCACAGCTTGTCATACAATATCGTGTATTTTTTTCAAGATACGATTGAGTTACAACATCTATGAAACCGTTTACGATGCCTGCGAATGAGTCATGACCGATTTACGAACATGTACGACCGCTGAAAATTTTCAACATGTTCAAAAATTTTACGACATCCTACAAAACCTTGCGAATAGTGACGCACCTTACGATTGCCTACAACAACTCGAACATCTACAAATAGATAAGAATTGTACATCTTAAACAATAGTGTCCCCATCTTAAGGATGTTTCACAGATATATGAGAGGTACTTAAGCCTAACCCTAACTCTAACCCTAATTTTAAGTCAAATTCTAACTGTAACCGTAAATGCAACTGCAACTGTAACTTTGCCTGTAACTTCCTGTTGCCAGTATGGGCGCTAATTTAAAAAATGCTCCTCTGGGTTGTTGGTCAGGTTAAACAATCTATTTGGGCGTATGGTCGGAGGAGAGGTCAGCCTCTTCGTACTGCGATGCCTCTCCACATCCTGCGCTCCTAAAGAACCGTTTTCATAGTCCGTTCCGCTTTTTCTCTCCAACCCTCACCCTGCCCCTTTAAATCAAGCCTCCAGCAGCTGCCTTCAGAGGTTGCAAAAACAAACAGCCTGTAAGAACAGGGCATTTATGACGAGAGTAGAGATGGATTTTACTGCATTGATCCGCGGTGGTGCCAGGCGAGCCTGGCTTTGTGACTGAATGCTTAAAGGACAACCTTTGCTCCCAGACGTGTCCCAGATACACTATAAATATATACCTTACACCGCATTAGATTCCATTTTATTTACTGATATGCTAAAACAAGACATTTGTCTCCTCAGTTCATGGCACAGACTCACAGCTCAATAGACAAAGTGAAATCTTAAAAGCTACATCACATTGCATGAAATGACCACGTACAATATCTGCACTCAGGATCGTATATGAGAGCCTATTCTCATCTCGATTCATCATATGCTTGTCAATAGACGATGAAAATAATGGCTTTTGGTATCTATATTTCATGCCAGTTTAAAACTAACCCTACCACTAACCCCTAACCCTTAATCCAAACCTTAACCCTAAACGTTAAATAAGGACACCAAAAGCGTCTGTTTCATCGTATATCAACGCCTGGTCAGGTAGTGTCACTATACGACATATCGGGATGAAAATGTGTTGTATATGATTATCATCAAAGCGATTGACAAACAGACTACTAAGAACAGAGGTAAGCAATAAGGGCCGCATCTGTCCCTGGTTTTCACACCAACTCTTAGCCTTTAATTAGTTCATTATCTAAAGTAGCCAAACTATTTATGAAATCTGACATTTCGGGTGCATTTCTTTAAATTATCAAGAATGACCAAAGACTGTTCATGTCTCCCTTCATAAAACATTTTTTTTTAATTGAATCTTTGCACAAATTGCACAATTTTTATCTGATAATGATATTCTCAGTGAATTTCAGTCAGGTTTTAGATCAGGCCACAGTACGATAACAGCGACAATGCTAGTTACAAATGACATTATCAAAGCTCTAGACGGCAAACAGCACTGCGCAGCTCTATTTGTTGATTTGTCAAAAGCATTTGACTCTGTTGACCACAAACTCCTATTACAGAGACCTGCCTGTATAGGCCTTAGTGACATGGCTTTAAATTGGTATAAGAACTATTTAACTGAAAGAACGCAGTGCATCTCTGTAGAAAATTATACCTCAACCTTTCTTACTATAAACAAAGATGTCCCGCAAGGATCGATTTTAACCCCCATCTTATTCTCTAATTACATCCCCGAACGCCAAATGGTGTTCCGGGGAGTATTAGGTTTTTGGTCCAACCGCCGCCACCGCCGCACTATGTGTTAACGCGATAACTTCAGTAATATTTCAATTACAAATTCCAAATTTTGCACATAAGTAAGTATTATAAAGAGGAAAAACTGATACAATTTTGGACAATTTACTATGTCTAGATTGGCCACCAGGGGCCAAAAATGGAAAAAATCACTGTTCCGCGATACCTTCAGTAATATTTCAATTGCAAATTTCAAGTTTTGCATATAAGTAAGTACCATAAATAGGAAGAACTGATTCGATTTTGGACAATTTACAATGTCTAGATTGGCCACCAGGGGCCAAAAACTGAAAAAATCACTGTTTTTATCATATCTCTGGAGATATTTGTCTGATTGACCTCAAATCAAGTGCAAATGAAAGGTCATGACCTGAGGATGTGTCCCACAATGACATTATACCTGTTTGGTTCAAACTTTTGACACAAGGTGGAGCTTTGTCACATAAAATTCACCATTTTTGCTATATCTTTGGAACTATTTCTCCATTTTACATGAAACTATGTGCAACTGCAAGGTCATGACCTCACAACGTCTCACATGATGACATCATACCTATATGGTTCAATATTTTGCCACCCGGTGGGGCTTTGTGATGGAAAATTACCATTTTGGCCATATCTTCAGAACCATATTTAATGAAAGTCTATTCAAGGTCTATTCAAGGATTGGGGAATTGGAGGATTGGAGGCGTTTGGGGATATACCCCCAGCCGTCGCCTCCGACGGCATAAGCCTAGTTCTATATATGACCTAGGTCATGGAATAAATCCTGCTAAGCTACATTTGTATGCTGATGACACAACTATTTATACGGCAGCACCCTCTTTAAATCAAGCCTTAGAGCATTTGCAGGATGCTTTTCAGTGCCTGCAGCATTCATTATTAAAACTGAAGTTGGTCCTCAATCCACAAAAGACCGCTCAAAGATCATTGATTTCACATTATCAACATTAGAAGGTACATGTATAGAGAGAGTTACCTCGTACAAATATTTGGGCATTTGGCTTGATGATAAGATGACATTTAACATGCATATTGATAATCTATTGAATAAACTTTGGCCAAAGCTTGGCTTTCTTTTCCGCTCAAAGAAATGCTTGTCATTTGAGGCCAGAAAGAAAATTGTGCAAAGCTCATTTTTATCAGTTTTAGATTATGGTGATGTAATTTATATTCACGCAGCTTCATCCCTTCTGAAAAAAACTGGATTCTGCATATCATGCTGCATTACGCTTTGGTGGTTTTCACAATCACCACTGTGCTTTATTTGAACTACTAGGGTGGTCTTCTCTATATCAGAGGAGAAAAAACACATATGTAGATATTTATTGCTAAGTCATTAAAAGGAAAAATGCCCACTTACAGCGCCCTCCATAATTATTGGCACCCCTGGTTGAGAAGTGTTCTTTAGCTCCTAATAAATTCAGTTTTTTCCTAAATATAGGACCACAATGAAAAAAGAGGAAAATCCAACCATAATTCAAGTGCATTAATTCAGTGTGAAAAAAATCCCACATTAAGAAATAATTCTTTTACATCAAATCATGTGTGCCACAATTATTAGCACGCCTGATATTAATACTTTGTACAACCCTCTTTTGCCAACAAAACAGCACCTAATCTTCTCCTATAATGTTTCACAAGATGTTAGAATACAGAAAGAGGGATCTTCGACCATTCCTCTTTGCACAATCTCTCTAAATCATCCAGTGACCTGGGTCCTCTCCTCTGCACTCTCCTCTTCAGCTCACTCCACAGGTTTTCAGTGGGGTTGAGGTCTGGGGACTGAGATGGCCATGGGAGGAGCTTGATTCTGTGTCTGGTGAACCATTTCTGTGTAGATTTGGCCGCATGTTTCGGGTCATTATCTTGCTGAAAGACCCAGTGACGACCCATCTTCAGCTTTCAGGCAGAGGCCACCAGATTTTTATTTAAAATGTCCTGGTATTTCAAAGCGTTCATGATACCATGCACCCTAACAAGGTTCCCAGGGCCTCTGGAAGAGAAACGGGCCCACAGCATCACCGATCCTCCCCCATACTTCACAGTGGGCATGAGGTGCTTTTCTGCATACTCATCTTTTGTTCCGCCAGACCCACTTAGAGTGTTTGTTGCCAAAAAGCTCTATCTTGGTCTCATCTGACCAAAGCACACGGTCCCAGTTGTAGTCTCAGTACTGCTTAGCGAACTCCAGACATTTGCGTTTATGATTGTGAGTGAGAAAAGGGTTTTTCCGTGCACGCCTTCCAAACAGCTTGTTGGCATATAGATAGAGCCTGATGGCTGTTTTGGAGACTTTGTGACCCCAAGATGCTACCATTTGTTGCAATTCTTTAACAGTGAGCTTTGAAGAACTTTTTATTTCTCATACCATCCTCATCACTGTGCGTGGTGGCAAAATAACCTTGTGTCCTCATCCAGGCTTCTTTACCACTGTTCCAGTTGTTTTAAACTTCTTAATGATTCCTCTGGCAGTAGATATGGGCAGGTGCAGGCAAGAGGCTATTTTCTTGTAGCCATTGCCTGACTTGTGAAGGTCGACACACATCTGCATTACTTGAATGGTGTGTTCCTTTCTCTTTCCCATGTTGAAGAGTGGATGAGAGAAATGGCCTCTGTGTCACATCATATGCACCCAGGCAAACGGGAAGTGATGATTTACTGATTAAATGTTCCTAGATACTCTGATCAACTTTGTAAACTACTGTAGAAATGACAGAAATACTTCAATTACATTTAATTCCTTGGAATTGTAAGGGGTGCCAATAATTGTGGAACAGGTGATTTTATAAAAAATAATTATTTCTTAGTCAGGGATTTTTTCCCCCTTTAAAATTCGCTTGAGTTGAAGGTTACATGTTTTTTTTACAATTTTCAGTGGGAGAGTATGCTTATGCAATAAACATTTAATTTATTTTAAGGCTTTTAACACATCTAAACCATGGCTGCGAATAATTATGGAGGGCACTGTATATCTCCAACCTTTTGTCTTATCATTCAGGCAACTACTGTACAAGATCTACTAATCATATTCTTTGACATGTCCCCAGGGTGCAGTCAGAGCTGGTAAAACTGCTTTTTCCTTTTATGCACCCTGGGCCAGGAACGAGCTGCAGAAAAGCACTGATCTAGGAACATTCCCTTCTTTATATCTTTTTAGAAGAGTTTCACAAAATACCCTGAAGGAAACATGTTGCTATTTTATTTAATCTGAGATTTTGATGTGGAGCGTGTAACAGATATATTGGACTGGCCTGTAAAACTCTCCTCTTGCTGTTTCCTCGGTGCTGCTTTGATGTATTGTACCTGTCAAATTGTTTTGTTTTAATGTTTTTTTTTTTAATGTTTTAAATGTTTTGTATGTATATATGTGAAAATGCTCATGCTGCTGTCTTGACCAGGACTCTCTGGAATCTTGTATCTCAATGAGACCTTCTTGGCTGAATGAAGGATAAATAAATAAATAGATAAATCTATATTTGCATTTGCATTGCCGTCCCCTGGGTTAGATAGATGAGGTGCACTTTTCTCTTTCTTTACTTGAAACTCCTTATTTTGAAGTGAGAAAGGAGAACTTTGTGAGAATGCAGTCATACGAGTACATCCTCCAACCAGGTGTCACGCCTCTCAGGCCCTTCTTCCATTACGAATTACAGCCAGTTCCTGTCATGTGACCCATCCTGAAATAATTGGGACCCTCAGACACAGCCTTAGGTCTCGGATTTACAGGAGAGTATTGATTTTTGGAGGGAATCTGACAGACCATATCACCCGGGCCATTGTACCAGCTGGATGTCGTCTGTAACTCAGTGTAGCGATCCTTCAGTATTTGTCCTTTGTTTCCTTCTGAAACCTGGGTGGCTCTTTGAAGCTTTAGTCAGGGAAACCTCTCTGCGTCACTGACACCTGCATGCAGTGGTAATACCATCTCCTGTCTGTTTATTGCTTCTTTTCAAGGCAACTTGGGTGCACTGGCGCTAACCATTGGTCAGGATTGTGTCAGTTTCCACGCTGGACGCATATTGGCGACCAAGCAGCAACGACGCACAACTGAGGGATCGATTTCTTCGGGGAGAGTGGGGGGAAGGGTGCAACAATTGGGTTGGAGCTCCTTGAGATCGTGACTGGAGCTGAAGTGGGGTCAGAGAAGAGTGATGAGCTGATTCTGTCCTCACCGTGATTGATGAGGGACTTCAGACTGTAAGCGATACCCTGTCCGGAGCTCACAGATATTGCCTCGGCCAGGAATCTGAATTAGGGGAAGGAAGCAGATGCCTTATTTGTTTAGAGGTCACTTCTCCAGCCAGATATATTCTTCCTCTCCACCGTTTCTCTCGCTCTCGGGCTCTTTCTCTGAATCAGACCTCTCCAGTGAGTCTGACACATTTTAATTAGGTAACATTGAACAGTGGTTCTCAGTTACTGAACCTTGCACAAGGTCAGTGTGGAGGCAGGCAGCCGTGGGGAGATTCGGGGGAGGATGCTGTGGGCTGTGTAATCAGCACGTCGGGCTTCCTGTGGCTTTGCCTGAGAACATCCCCCTCATCGTCGCCACCCACTGTCTCTACTCTTGCGTGTCCTAGAGGCCCTCGGCATGGCTGGCGTAAGCAGAGCTCCCTCTGGATCATATTGCTTGGTCACAATGCAGGGATGTGTTTCCAGAAAGCGCAGATGCTAAGTTACATAGTTGGAGCCATTGACTGTAAATGGATGAACTATGTATGTTGCTAATATAGTTAGCAAATTTGCTTTTGGGAAACCCACCCCAGGTCAGTGTGGTATAATGGCTTTTATTCTGGTTTTCTGTGGTCTGTTAGTTTCAACGAATTTGTACTCCAGAGTTTGTAGTGGTTTGTTGGCTGTGTCATGTGACAGAATGAACACACATATGTATAATGCAGCCACAAGCATATATTTATCATTGTGTATTGGAAGATTAATGGACCACGGTTTTTCAGAATGTATCCTTCAAAAGATCCTGCTGGGGAGGCAGCTTGAGTCAAGTCTGACCTTTGACCCCAACTCGTATGTCCTGTAATGACCTCTGGGGACGGGCTGGACATTCATAATACAAGAAACAGCTCAGAAACATTTGGAACAATAAAAATTATGTATATAAGCATTATATTGGGTTCAATTTCACTTGACCTCCTTTATCTTGGGCAAGAAATAACTGCAAATAACTTCTGAGCTTACCTACCTGCAGTCTATTTTATGGCTAAACTGAGATGCTAGTATGGCTAGTAAGTAGTACTGCAGTATACTTTACCAGTCAGACATTTGGACACATTTTACTTCAATCAGTTGAATCAGCTCAGTTTTTAAGTAAAATTTATGTGGTTAAAATTCTGTAAATGACCTTGAATAACACAGTCAGAGATACAAAATAAATGGAAGAAACTTATTACATTTTCAAATTAGTGCACTGAAATCAAGCTAGTTTGTGACATATTGGAATGACAGGTTGAACAGGAATAAAACCAAAGCGCTGCACATCTGTGGAAGCTCTACTGCCAAGCTGGTGTGAACTATATAACTGCCCCTCCAGAGAAGGAAATGTATGAACAAGCTCAGCTGTTATTGTTATTTAGTAAATTTTGGGTGATTTGATGTTGGATTTAGTTTAAATTATGTTTTTTTTTTGTAAAGTAAAGGGTACTTATGTGTGTTTTATGCCAAAGCAAAATCCACAAAGTCCAAACTTTTGACTGGTGCCTTATATTATAAAACATCTGTGTTTTTACTGCTTGAGATCAGTGTTGGCAGCAGGTCCGAGTGAAAATGATGGTCATTTTTGGAAATTAGAAACGCATATTAAAGCAGTAACAAGCTGACAGTTAACAGCCGGCAAACATTTACGGACGAAGGTGTGTCACTCATTCATCCATTGCAATTTGATCCACATTCTTCTTATCTTCTTGGTATTTAAGAAGCTCCTTTTAAGTGACGGCGCTTTAACACGCCGTTAAACGGCCTACAAGCGAGCTCGCTGTGAGTTACGAGGAAAGTTTCAAACTTTGGGCCGTGGAAGTGAAAAACCAGGTGGGCGCCCCGCATCGGACACGGGCCATAAATAAGAGGTCCTGAAAGGCGTGGGCCAAAATGGGGTGGGGGCTTACAGACAGTTCTCAGGATCCTGAGGGGTCACCCGGTTACTCGTTGCACATGGAGGTCCAGGGAGGTCAAAATTCAGAAGAACCTCGCCATTGAAGTTTGATTCCCCCAACTCCTGGGTTCCATGGCTGTACGTGTTTCTCACACGCATTGGTTAGCCTGCATATGGGCTAACCTACATACAGAGCTATGCTGCACCTGGCTGCCGTGAGCCAAACTCTCTCGAGAGTCGTTCCAGTGTCCCCGATGTG
This sequence comes from Gymnothorax reevesii, assembly GCA_029721435.1. Taxonomy (NCBI): domain Eukaryota; kingdom Metazoa; phylum Chordata; class Actinopteri; order Anguilliformes; family Muraenidae; genus Gymnothorax; species Gymnothorax reevesii. The sequence goes on from CM056574.1 coordinate 169,734,306, forward strand.
CTCAACTCCTCCAATGTTTTAGGTTATTTTTTTGCGTCTTCACAAATCAGCATCTACCATTCTCGGCGGCTCTTTGATTCAGTTAGCGCTGACACGGGAGACGGGTTAATGAGTCTGCCCGCCGCATTTTCTGCGTCTGACACCAGTGAAATACCGTTTTTTGACACAGCTGTGATGAAGGGGGCGAATGAGGTTGAGCGTATTCCTCAACGATGGCGAATAGGTCTGATTGCGCAGCTGCCATGTAATGCAACCTAACCTGCTAGCCATACAGAATTAGCGTTAGTCATTGCAGGAAATGTATTTGTTCAGCTTTGGCATTTAATGAGAAAATAAAATTGAAGGACTTTTTTTTTTTGTATGTAGCGCTTTTCGAAAAATTAATTTAATGTCATTTCCGTTTGCTGGGTTGAATTGGTTAATGGATTTGATTTGGTCACATTCATGTAATTGGATTTGGATTCTACCAGCACAATAACTCTGATACAGAAAGGGCATCAATAAACATAGTTTTGCTTGTTGCCTCTTTATTGTGAGCAGAATTGTAGATATGAGAGCGTTCTCTCTCTCTCTCTCTCTCTCTCCCTCTTTGTGTTTGTGTGTGTGATGTACTGATATGCATCTGTTTGTATTTCTTTGTCATTTATATTGCTTTTAAAACACAAGTGTATCTGCTTTTAAGATAAGATATACTTTATTGAACCCCGTGGGGTAATTTGTCCTCTGCATTTGACCCATCCTATAGTTAGGAGCAGTGGGCAGCCACAGAGCAGCGCCCGGGGACCAACTCCAGTTCTAAAGCCAGAGTGTAACTGAGTGTAAGACTGCTATAGAAATTGAGTGAGACATTATGATTTACTCAAGGGCTACTATTACCCTGAAGGGTTAGAATACACGGTGGGGGTTTGTTTGAAGGCTTGGAGGTGGGAGAGCAGACCAGCAACAGTACTATGCTAATAAGGGCCCCACCGCTAATGGAGATGGATTTTTAATCATAGTCTTTGTATCATACAAATCCTTATGATGACTCTGCCTTATAGAAAGAAAAATGCACAGGTGTATACTGCAGGTTTTGTATTATTCACCTGATTACAGACGCAAAAGCTCCCAGACTCACTTTTAACCCAATATGCTGTTTCATTTCAACCCCACTGCGCTGCAGCAGCTGTGGGAAACAAAGCAAGAAAAATATAGCCGCTGTCTAAACACTTTTGGACAGCATTATTTGCATCATAGGCTCGGACACAACCTAGTAACAAATTTTTTCAGGACATGATAAGGCTTGCGTGTCTGCACAGTGGTTGTACGGTAAGGAGGTTGGTGATTCATGGATTTTTTATGGATTTCTTCGAATTAATGGACGGTTGCATTTTGCGCTAAAAATTAGATACTAGAATGCTTTCTTTCACAATTGGAAATGGTGAGACCGCTAATGTAACTGGGCCAGATGGCGAGGCAGATCCGTTTTAATTAGTTCTGCGATGGCCAGCTCTGCCGGCGACCATAATTTGATTTTAATTAAAGTAACAAACTAATCGCATTGTTATATCATTTGTTTCCCAATGGGTAGTTTTGAAGCAAGATTTGCTGCCTTCAACAGTTATTTAGAAATGCCAGGTGTGTATAATGTCCTTGTCACTGTCTTTTAACCTTGGAAAGTAAGTCCATAAACATGTCCACTCAAAAATGACTCACTGTGCAATGGCATCAAGATACTCAAGCTGCTGCAGTTATTCACATGATGGGCTGTAGCTTCTTTCCTTCAAAAACGGAAACGCTGCATGCGGCGCTAATGTTTTTACCTCCGCCAAGGAGGTTATAAAATCACCTGCGTTTATTTGTCTGTGTGTCTGTTAGCAGGATTACTCAAAAACTACTGTGCGGATCATCATGAAAATTGGTACACAGGTGTATCTTGATCCAAGGAAGAACCCAAAATTACGGTGGACATCCGGATCAAATTCTGGATCTGGCGTAGGTCAGAAATCTCTGGTTGCTCTTGTTCACAATTTTTTGCAAATGGTATATATCAGAGCCATTCCACATGATGAATACAAAATGGTGCTGGGTCTAATGAGAAGGGGAGGGTTTTACACATGTGATCACTTTCTTTGTGTGGGGGGAAAAAATAAATAATTAACTTCAGTCTCGCCCCTGATTTAATACTATGAGTACCGTTTTGTATGCAGTTTAAATGGCTCACATGTGTCATACAGAATGCATTACTTTGTGAAGCAACCTCTATCCCACCAAACAAGGAGATTGGTTTCCTCGTGAGTGAATTGTAGATTGCGGAGTCTGCAAAGGTAGGTGGGTGTTCTTTATCCGAAATGATGAAATTGCCTGTTTGCTATGGCATTCACGCTCAGGATTTGAGGGGAATGAGGGTGGGTGATCTGATTGGCCATAATAGAACCAAACCCTTATCACACCCACAGGTGATAATTTATCTTGGACAAAGCCTTTGGACAACAGTGTCACAGTAGTGCTGTGACCTCAAGTTATAAAATCACTGAAATGGAGTTGTACACGCCCACTTTTGGTCTATGGTACCATTAACTCTTGCTTTCTGAGACTACATTTAGGTCATCGATTTAATGCCCTATTGCGTTGTGAAAAAGGACAGTATGTGCCCCTTTATGAATTCTTATATTTTTGAGGGTTTATTACACTTAAATATTACAGACCATCAGAATAATTTTAATATTAGACAAATATAACTCAAGTAAATGCAGAATGCAGTCTTTAAATGATATTTCATTTATTGTAAAAAAAAAAAAAAACCAAAACAAAAAAAATATCCAACCCTGCCTGGAAATTTATGAAAAATGTAATTGCCCCCTTAGTCACTTAATTAGTCAATTAACATATGATAACTGGGTACAATTTCACTAGACACATGCAGGCATGATTATTGCCAGCTCTATTGAATCTAAACATCACTTAAATGGAACTTTTCTGGCAATGCAAAGTTGGCAAAAAGCAGCGCACTATTCCATGATCTAAAAAAGTTCAAGAACAGATTTAAAACAATGTTGTTGGCATCTATCAGTCTGGAAAGAGTTTCAAAGGCATTTCTACAGGTCTGGCCAGGAGTGAACCACAGCGCCTCGGCATGTGTCAGCTAAAGGACACTGGGATTACTTTAGACGAGCAGTATGGAGACATTTTATTGAAAATGGATGTATTTTTGGACGTTTGAAGCTAAGATACCGAACAAAACTTCACCAATCCTCTTATCAACAAAGGGATAACAAAAATTTCATCGAAGGGTGAAATATACCTTGTTGTTAAAAATACCTTATATCCGAAAGTAAAGTTTACTTGATGATCGCCCTTGTAGAATTTTCTTACAATTCCTAAGTGCAAAAACCTTCCTCGGTTTTCCCAAGTAAATACCACTCCAAACTTTTTCAGTGTGTTTGATTAGATTTGTTGCAGCCAAGGGCGGCAAAATTAGATTTAGGGGGCGATTACTGTATTTTTTCACATGGGTCATATAAGTTTTGAAGAACTTTTTACCTTCAATAAATGAAATGATCTTTCAAAAGCTGCATTTTCTATTTACTCAAGTTGTCATCGTCTTATTAGTCTTACGATCTGAAATATACTATCATGACATATAGGCAAAATAGAAGAAATCATGGAGGTAAACAAATGCTTTTCACTGCACTGTGTGTGTTTTATGCAGGCCTGAGAACTGGTATAAAAAAGAGCTATTTTGTAATTGAGCCTGTATGCACCACAGTATGCTGAGCTGTCTGATGTCGGTAGCTGGCAGCGCTCAGTGTTTTACAAGCTGAAGTTTGCTTTCGCCTTACATCTCATTTTGGTTGCGACTGCAGGCACTGGTTTTAGTGGCTGACAGAGGTACACAGTAAATCTGAAGTGTAATTTCTTTATTTTTTTCCAGGATTTTTTGCCTTTATTTATTCCTACCTCGTATGGCTCCATTGCGCAGGCTTTACTCTGAATAAGGAAACTTGAACGTTCTGAGGCTCACCCTCTCTTCTGAAGCTCTCGCTCATCTGCTTTTCATGAGACAGACACAGCTATGGCTGAGCAGAGATACCTATTTAGAACTTTCATTAGTTAGAGGAGATGTATGTGGGAGGCTCTCATTGGTTGGAAGAGATGTGCCGAGCTACCACCGATTGGTGGAGATTAGCAGATCTTTCACTTATTGGCAGTGATGTGCAGAGCTGTCTTTGATTGGACGGGTGTTAGAAATGGACGAGTGACATGATTTATCAGTCCTTGCTATTAGTTTTTACTGAAGGTGCATTTCCTCTTTGTCTAGCAAATGAATGCCTGCGCGTTCATGCCAAGCTAGCAGAGAGTTCCTCCGTCTGAATCCACATACATTAGTTTTGCTTCAGTCTGCTGCCAAATAATTCACAAGGTTACCACATTGTGCTAAGCTGCTGAAATGAAAAGCAAACAGAGTGAAAAATATTAGCTTCATTGTTGTTGTTGCCTGCTGAACCGAAGCCTGAAATCTGCATAGCTGCAGGTCTCCTCATGATTCCACAAACAGTGGGAGGCCATGTCGCCAGCTCCTGCTCATCTCCTCCTCCATTGGCTGGGTTCTCTTCCTCTCCTGATTTTCATCCCAGCGTGGCTCAGCACCTGCACATCTGCGAGGGAACTGGGATTTGCCATATCCGACCGCAGAGGAGGAATTTAAAGCTGTTTAACATCACAGGCGGTGCTCAGAACTCTGGCTCAGTTTATATCGCTCCTCATCCCCACGCTGATGAAGTGTAAATTAGAGACACCAGACTCCAGCGATTCTGAGCCGGCACTGCGGTCAGTTTTTCAGATGCGATTATTCCTGTTGGCAGTATGGGATAGAGCTTCAAGGCTTAGATGTGACAGCTACATAGATTAAAAAGGATGACTTACACTTAATTTGCACAGCTTGGTGCAGATTCAACCCACAGCACAGTTTGACACTGCGTCACACAGACTTAACATTAAAGGCAGCTCGACAGTGTAATGGAGATTCATCCTGTAACACAGTTTGACACAGTATTATTTAAATTCAGACACTGGAATAATGTTGTCCAGATATACTTTACTGTAGTATAACACACAGCACTACGAAGGCCCAGCATGTCCAGCTTTCTGTGCGGTTCAGTGACCTGAATCTGGTGGGAAGGCCTGTCTTATTTCTAGCTATTTTGGGATAGAGATTGATATGGGCCATTGCGCATTCTGGGCCTTTGTTATTTTGTATTGATAATATATTTTATGTGCACGGAAGCTTTCCAGATACTCCACAAAATCGTACAAAAATAATGAATGAATGAATCTGTATGGCTGCGCATGAATGAGTGCTGATTCAGTCTATGACTCACTGCGCTGTGTGGAATGGAGAGATTTGTGTACTGTATTGGGCATCTGTGGCTTATTTTAAAGCATGGCATTGCTGTTTCTGTCATGGTTATGGTTTTGTTCAAGTGGTTTATGTTTATGTTCAAGTTCAGTGTTCATGATTTTGCCTTTTATTTACTCTCTTTGGTTATTGTAATACTCAGGTTTTTAGTTCATTCCATTTCTCAGTTCCATTGCACTTGCCTCCCCTGTCTTGCGATCTGGTGGGTTTAGTCCGTCTTTCCTGTCTGCGGTGCTCACTGACTTCGGGTAGTTTAAATGAATTCCGGTGTTTAAAATATGACTCGATTCTCGTTTACTTCCTTCGCCTTTCTGTTCTGATTACTAACAAGACCAACACTTGTACTTTGTATCATAGTCTACTAACACAATTGATCCATGTATATAGATTTCTGACTTACTAACGAGCACTCTAGTTAAATCTGTAAAGTTGCACCGCTACTAATTTATACTAATTCTCTCTCAGCAATCGCCCTGTTCTAATCTCTGCCTCTCGCTCAGCTGTCCCTGTCTTCTCCTGAGTTTCAGTGAGATCTCTCACACATGCTTAATTACTTTCCTGCACTCATTATCTCTGCACTTAGAACTCCCTGACTAGAGCTGTTTAAATGTCATAGGCTGTCTGTGTGATTCCCGTCCGTGTCTTGGCTTTCGCCAGTTTTCTTGGTTTGGGTTTCCCTCATGTGATTTTCCCGATGTAATTAGTCTGATCCAGCTCACCTGTTTTCTGTGTAGCATGTGACTTCCCTCCCGTCTATTTAAGAGTCCTCACTGCAGTTCTGACTTTGTCACAACGTTGATCAATATTTCTTTGTGGAAGGCGCCTTCTATGCCATTGATTATTGTTTTTTTTCTACTGGTTTGTCCGACTACGATTCTTGCCATTGCCCCTATTATATTGTTTTGTCTTTTTGGATTTTGATCCATTTTTGTATGACCATGATTTCTGTGTTCGGATGCCCTGCTGTGTCCCGGACTTCATTAAAGGCATACGTTGTTTTTTTTTTTTTTTTTGATTTCCATCCCTTGCGTGTGGTTCCTGAATGCTTCATCAGTTTCCCTCATTATCATTAAAGGGACATGGTGAGATTTTACTGCGCTACATTCTCACTACTGACAGAGTACATATACCAGACTATATACTGTCTATTTACAGCTCTTATCCTTCTGAGCTTCATGAAGCACTCAGTTTGGCTGATCCTGGCTCAGGTTTTCATGACAGATTTGCATTCTTTCATCCAACATATTCTGCAGTATTCTTGTGCGAAAAGCATTAGTCAATCCATCTGTTCCTGCTGCGCTGCCATTGGTCCTCAGAGAAGAGGACCTTTGTTTGAATTGGAGCCTCCAATAACTGGCATTGTGAGTTAATCATTGTGAGCTAGTTAGAGTACTTGTCTTCTCATATTCATGGCTGTAGTGAAGCACTGACCACCGCTCTGGGAGCATGTACTAGCTAACTGCGCATCAGCAGAGTTAGATATGAAGATAAAACATACTGTACGTTGGGGGGAAAAAAAGTAAATTCGGTATTTAAAATCTCTCTTTGCAACAGCCCCCCCTAGCGCCTCTCATCGGCACTGCATAGGCTAAATTGACGAGGCATGCAGGGGAGCAATCTGTGCCGTCGTGACTACACCAGCTGATGCTAACCATCAACTGCACCAAAGCAATTTGATGCCTATTCTTAGAAACCATTTGTGGCACTTTTGAGTTTATTTGCACTAAAAACGAGACTGAGGCCACATGAGAAAGGTGTTTCATTGAGTAACTGTTCAAGCTAAAAGATATTTAGCTTATGACGTAGGACAGGTAATCACTGTTTACATTCAGTTTAAGATGCTGAACAAAATATTGGTAGTGAGATGGAAAACAAACTTGCAATCACAAATCAGTTGGAAAGACAGAAAAAAATAATGTAAGAACGGGTGCGTTTCAGCATCAGCGCTCTGCTGCACTTGAATGAAAAATATTTTGGCAGATGTCTCATGGGATGACTTCTTGATAAGTGTTAGCTCAGTTGACATTTAAAATCAATATCAATCAAAAATAAAAAAAAATTAGAATCAATATCAATCAATCAAAATCAATTATAAATCAATATCTCATTGTTAGACGGTTTTGCCACTCAAAAAGCCTGTTACTTTATTGTGCATTTGACCTCAGCACATTCAGGTGACGGTTAAAATCTAATTACATGCCCATAATCTCAGAGATTTTGCAGTTGCAGATAATGCAGTTGCAGTCAGCTGCTGAGGACCTTTTTAAACTTTGGACATTTGATTGACAGCAGCCTGGCAATATGAAACAGGAGCCAGGATCGATGGTGCTATTTTATGTGTAATTTTGATCCTCTCGGGAAATGCTCGTCCAGCAGGAGCGAGAGGGACTGACGTGAAGTTTAGGATATACTCTGGGTTGGGTGGGGCAAAAACAATCAGCGCTAATGTAGATTGGCAAGGCAGAACCCAGACTGCGGCTCAAAACTGACTCACTTTAATTAGTCCGCACACTGAATATCTGCGGGCGACACAAAGACACTCTTCTCTTCTCCATTGTACCCTCATTTCGAAAAGAAAAGGAATGAAATTCACTCCTTTGTCTGGGACAATCGCGTCTGTCTCTGAAAGAGAGGCTGGTTAATTTAGCAGCAGCGATGGTTTTGGGGGGAGGAAACAGGCTGGAGTCGAGGTGAGCAGCCAAAGGCCTCGACTCGACGCGGGTAGTCAGTCACGCACACAGTGTGCATCGTGGGCCACTGTGCCAAAGTGAGGCGAGAGAGGGGATGTGCAATTTCTGTTTGATGGAGTCTTAGCATCCATATTTCCACTGTATTTTCACATATATCTGTGGTTTCAATATGGGTCTAGTTGTTCTCGAACAGCTGGGTCTAGTTGTTCTGGAGTTACCCATATTAGAATCCCAAATCGGAGGAAATGTGTTTCTGATGCTTGGTAAATGCCAAGCTTTGAGTGACCACAGTGTGAGTGAGTGCAGTTTGTGGACAATTCATGCAATCTAGCCGTGTACACTTTGAAAATCATAATCTGTGCTATGCAGGATGACCTGCTTGGCTTTTCTCCTTTCTGGTTAGTGTAATTTTATAGCCACTCAAGCAGCACATACTGTATCTCAGCGCTGGTTTGCTCAGAAGACTGAAGCTAATTTATTTTTTTACCCCACGCACAAGCCAACATTCAGTGTTAATTTACTTTCCTCAGATTTCTTTACCCAAAAAACAAGCCTGTGGTTGAGAAGATGGCCGCCTGTGGCCACCTGACCCCTCTTAGTTCCACTCTCATCACAACTTTGGCATGGAAAACAGGCAGTTGGTTTTGGTATAATAGTGGAAAGGACCAAATAGTCTCTAACCACTTGAAGGCAAGACTGTAGGGATCGAGACCAGATGCCTAACTCCGTGGCGCGTTGTTTTTTTCTGTACTTAATCCCAATTAAAGGCCGAATTGAGGCCTAAATGCCTTGTGTGATTTACGATTCATTGGGCATCGCTGGAGAAAATGTTTAAACAAGCGCATTGGAGACATTTTGGTCCATGAATGGAAACATTTTGACAAGTGTGCAATCAAACTGAGCTTCCAAGGGCATTGCGGCCATTTTCACTTTAAAAGTGATCTCTTTCACTCTTGTTATTTCTCCTGCTCCTCCGCGCAGTAACTCCAGATGGCAGCCCTGTCTTCCTAGCGTGTCAATCTTCCGTCTGAATTCAACCAAGAGCTCACCTGCTACTAATAAATTACTTCAAATGCTCCCCGCTGTGATGTGGAGAGAATTAGCGGCGGAGTGAGGAAGCGGTGGGTCTGGAATGAGCGGCCTGAGAGCCATTGATACCTCTGCCAAGGAGGTTATATTTTCACCCGTTTGTGTGTTTGTCGGTCTGTTCACAGGATAACTCAAAAAGTTATGAACGGTTTGGCATGAAATTTGATAGGATGATAGGTAGTAGTCCAAGGTTGAGTTGATTCAATTTTGGAAGCAATCCAGAACATATTTTGTCACCAAAAGAACAGATACATGGCATGGCGGAGGTATGCGCTCTGTAGAGCGCCCTCTAGTTTTATTTTAATGTTTTTTTTTCTGCATAGGTTTTGTTCAATCGTTTCTTTCTGCTTCAGTCATTTGCCATGTGAAACATTGACATCCAGGTTCATTCTCAGTGGTCTGAGATTTTAGTTATTTTTTTAACCTCATTCCCCTGATTTAAACGGTCCAAAGAGCATGCGCGGACACCTGCATGTTTGCCAGACATAGTGTATCTTTTTTCTTTACATTTTACGGTGGAGTTGTGTTATTTTTTATGGGGAAATTTTACGAAAAAAAGGAAAAGGATACATTGGTTTTGACTGGCTCTGCTCCCAAAACAATGTTTGCTTCTAACAGTTTATATGAGTGATTGTCCCAGTGTGCATCTATATCACAGATGCAAAGCTGAAGCAAGTCTGTGGGAGTCTGGGAGTTCTGAATGTGCAGTATTTCCATTTTGGGAAGCTAAAAATGACCATGCCTCTTGGAACCATCAGTAGTCCAAACTGGGCCATCGTGCAGATGGTAGTAATGCATCAGGCCAAACTGGAGTAGGTGTTCGGGGGTGGGGGGAGCAGGGTATGCAAGGTAAAAATTTGGCCCCTTTGCGCAGAAGGCATGCGAGGTGTAGAGATGAGGATTGTTGTACGTGACTTCAGAAGCATATGCAATAATATCACTGCACAGAGGAAATGACTGACAGTGGTTGAAAATCCCGTACGACAGCTGTAAACGAGTGCAATACATGCAGGTTCGCTCACCTGCAAATATCTTATTCCCTGCCAGTTAATGTTAGGCTCACTCGGGAGTGATGGGATTTGTGCGCATGTTTGTGTGCGTGCTCATGTGTGTGTTTATAATCCTGTTGGAGAGAACGTTGCAGACAGGCGCGCCAGAGATGGGTTTCATTGTGGTAGTAATGAAATCTTTCATCACGTCACTGCGGCTTGATTTAGTGCGTTTATAATCATAGGGACGCATCACTCAAAATCAACAGGACGGCCGTAATTAAACGTTGTAAGTGCTGCACTGGGACTGGCAGCCGATAGCTAGTCAGGCCCTTTCTCCCCATCTTGAGCGAAGATTGCGACCGAGAGCGATCAGCGAAGCAGTCGACGAGGGCAATGAAGAGGCAATAAGCGGCCCAGCTGGGGGCTGTAGATATTGTGAACGCGGCGAATCGCCGAGCCGTGGCGGGATGAAGATTTCCCCGCGTGCCTAAACACATTGTTTGGCTGTGCTTTAGCTCGCTATACACCAATAATGCAAGTCCATTCACTAGGTTTCTGCTATTCTATCCAGTTTTGGGCTTGGAGTTGTTTTGGGGGGGGGGAGCTCTGCCAACTTCTATAATGTTGTCATGGCGATTATGGCCAGCGTTCCATTGATTTAGCACGTGGTATCAGCCGTCGGCGCATGCATTTCCTACCTCAGACCACATGCATGTGTGCACTCCTGATAAACCTCTATCGCCGGATGTTAATTTCCGCATGAATTTGAAACGAGCAACGCAGAACTTACTGATATTACATGCATATTCCCAAATTATTTTTTACATTTACATTTAACCCTTAGGGCGCCAAAATCAATTTTCAAACGCTTAAAAAATTTTAATATCCTGAGCTTTTGAAAACCTATCATGTGGTGACTTGTTGAACAGAGCTCCCACAGGGAGCTGTGTTCAACAAGTCACCACATGATAGGTTTTCAAAAGCTTTGATTTTATTTAATTGTATCAGCGAGCGGCAAATGCTGCCTTTGGCGCTTTAAGGGTAAATCAGGGCTGGAGCTAGTGGTGAGAGAATCAGAAGGCTGAGGATGCAGGAGGGTTGGGGGAACAAGAACTTTACGCGATCCAATTCTGTCGCATTATCTGTGGATGTGCTCAGTTTAAAACAGTTCACCCTCTGGCCGTGACTGAAGTGAAAGTTTATACTAGGCTATAAATTGCCTTATTGTTACAGTTACAAACAGCTCGCAGCTATGAGCAATAGGGCTATTAGAATGCATTCCAAAACATACTCGAAGCTGGAGTGAAAGAATTTTTAAGAAGAATAAACTCCTTTTTATGTAGATTTACGAGAGGCTTGACTGTTCCTGGAAGCTGTTTTCAGTCCGTTTTGACACTCTCTTAAGGCTCAAGAGAATTATGTGCAAAGAATTTGCTTTTATCAACTTCATAATTCTTTTTTCCTCTGTTTTCTAACTTATAACTGTCCGTCAAATGCAGTCTTTAATCTCAGTTCTCAAGGCCTACTGGAAAATAACTGAAGTCAAGCCATTTTCTGATATGCTCATACAGTTGAACAGTGGCGACTCCGCATTTGCTTAGTGAAGTTAGTGAGATTCAGAGGTCACACAAGGTCATAGGGGTCAAAGTTCTCGGGGGTGTTGAGGGAGAGTGTGTTTGTTTCTTGATACAAAGACTCCTGTCCTTCAGGGGAAGAATAAAGAAATGAACTCATTTTCATTCTTTTCCGTCTTTTCAGTTCTCCTCTCGTTCAACAGACCACTTATCCTTTTTTCAGTGGAAAATGTCTCAGTTCTTCGATGGCTGATCATGTCATTCTGGCATTCAGGCAACTGTCAGACTTAGACAGCCTCAGTCTGCGGAAGCACCTGAGTGCTACATCTTTGCAATAGCTCCAGAAATCAGAACATAGTGGAATCATCAGTTTATCGGCAGCGATAAATCATGTTGTAAATGTTTCCGACTTGAGCTCGAACTTCACTGACCCTTTCACTCCGCATAATCGCACGATAATGTCAAGTTTTATTTTTGCGCTTTGGAACCTCATGTTGGCTTACAGGTGCTCGCAAGAGAATTGAACAATAGCGTCTGAGGGACTACCTCGCAACTTGGGTTGTGCTGTCCAGGGCTGTGATGACATTTTTTTATGTGCACTCAGAATTCAGTACATCTACCATTTGAACCATGCAAACATCATCTTAATTTTACTCATTTAAGAAAGAAAAATTACAGCTGAAAACTGGCTGTTGTTGGATCAGCATGTGCCGACGATGATATTATTTGTTGATGTCTTTTGAAAGGAAAATCAACTGCCAGAACCTGCAAGTGAAACCACAGTTCATGTCATCCTGAAGGTTTCCATTCGTGAAACCATAGAGACCGCAGATAAAATACTAACTTTGATCATCCTTGCTTAAAAAAAGAAGGAAAAATGCAGATGTGGTTTAATCAAAGTTAGATTTCCAGAGGACACAGAGAGCAAAGAATAGCTGATTTAATCCAAATGAAAACAAATTTAAATCTCTTTCAAAGGAGATTTCATTAGCTGGCAGTTGACTCTTTTTTTATTTATTTCTGTGGGTCTTGTCTATCGGCGATACCTCACAAACCTGCTATGGAATCCTGGATTATTGTGAAATACTGTGAAGTAATGGCAGAAGGACACAAAGGTCATTTTTCATGTCTTGTTTGCATTTTTCACTTCTTTCCAAACCTTCATCCTCCATGCGCTCGGTTCAGCTCTGTCAAACTCACTTGTATTTAGGCTGTAATGAAGCACAGTTGGCATCCCGTCCTGTTGCTACTTTTCGCCCCGGAGCTGTTTCTCTCTGATGTAATCCGATAGATCCTCAGCTTTCCTGTCGATTGCCTCATCTCTTTGAACCTTGAAAGGCGCAGGGAACTTGGGATGCGTTTCTTGAAAATCACTCAGTTTGTACTGGTTGCCCTGTCTAGCCTTGCTCTGAACATTGGAGAAGTCTGTAATGTTCTCCCTCCCTTTAGCAGGGTCAAGGTTTGGCGCGGCAGCTGGGAGTCTCGGTTGTGCGGAGGGAGTTTGAGATGAGAGGACCGTGTGGTTAATTTCCCTCCGTGTCTGACCTGGGAACCCGGCCGTGTTCCTGCTGTGCTTCCTGCACCCACCACTTATTTACAACTGCTGTAATCAGCACTCGGGTGTTGGCGATACCGGCTTTGTTCATAAGTCAATGCTCTTCTTCGCTGTGAGGTATTAGCTCCCTGTTGCACACATTTGCATATGTGTCCGGCTTTAGATGTGCCGTTCCCTGGCAGACGGGTAGAGGCCCATGGAAGGGAGGGAGGGAGATGCGCTGGTCTGTGAAATAGAGATGGTGTCTGTCTCTGGCTGTGCCGTGGCAGTAAGGGAGCTTGTCAATATTCTGAACACATTCAAATTTGAACAGGCATTCAAAAATGAACAAGTCTCCGTTCGTGTTCAGCTAAAAAATGAACAGCAGAGTGTTCAAAAATGAACGAGCATGTGTTCATTTTGCTTTGAAAAATGAACAAAAATGCGCTCATTTCTGACTGGACAGCATCCAATAATTAATGCAGCAACTCTCTCTCGCGTTACAAAATGAATTTGCTCTCCACTGCAAAATTTACACCAACATGCGTAAATATTTTCTTCTTCCAAGAAAAAAATTCTCCCTCTCCCATCCTGCCGAATTTAGAAGTATATTGTAAGGTACATGCCTATAAAACGACAGTTTTCACATCGCCTTAAAAATCCTACCAAATCTCCAGTTGCAAGATTATATCTTTACCGATCGTCAATATTCCGCCATACGCTAATGCTTTTCATCAAGTTCGATAAGATGCTTTAACACATTCCACACTCAAAATCGGAAAAAAATTGTAATTCAATGGTACCAGGGTATGTTCAGTCAGCCGAAACATTCAAATGTTGTTGTGTGAATATGGGAATGAACATCACTTCCGTGTGGTGTCAGTATGCAACTTTTTCCTTCTTATATAAAAAACCATTTTAGAATTCCAACTCATGATGTGACCGCTAGGCAATTTGTATGCAAAAGATTGTAAATAAATTTTATTAAATACATTAAAATGATAGTTTACGCATTATATCACATAATCTGACAGCCCAAGTTTAATTCTACTATTCTGTCAGTATAAGAACTAGGAAAACTTAGTCCCGCTCAAATCAAATTGCAAAATAATCTGTGATATTAATCCTTTCTTTTTAAACCTGTGAATGCGCAAGCCACAAAAAAAAGCCACATTTTACAGCCCACTACGTGCACCATAAATTCTGCAATGATATTCAGATTTTATTCCATTGATTGTCGCAGATTTTGTACCATTTGTCATGCGATATACGCAGTGTCTATGTGTCCGAAAGTCGGACAGGGTTTTAATATATCTCCGTTTCTGACAGTCGGATGGTTTCAATATATCTCCGTGTCCGACAGTCGATTATTGTTTTTAATTTCTTCAAATCTACTGAATCTATTAGATATTAAATTTGAATGTTTTGATAAAAGGGCCCCGTTCTTTAAGATGGGTGCAGAGAATTCCAATCAATGTTTCTGTTTAAGCTCTGCTCAATAAAGTGAGTCGACACTGGTGCGTGACTTTGTGCATTTAAGAGAAATTTTGTGACTGTCAGACAGAGATTCTAAAATACTCCATGTCCGAAAGTCATATACGTTCTAATTTTTCGAGTATTCCAGCAATTATTACACATACAGACTTGGCCATGTTTGTGTTCAACCTTCACAAAATGCAAATTGATAGCCATCGACACTTCTTGGTCTTTTTTTTCGTCTGTTTTCTTCCATTGAAGATAGACAAGTCTTTATTCGGTCTCTCTTCTGAAAATTAGTGGATTGAACAGATTCACGCTTTATTTCCACACCAGAGATAAAATAGTGCTTGTAGTGAGCAAATCGATTCCATGACCAATGACATTGTGAATTAAATGTCGCATGCACGATCAAGGCTGTCTGACGCGAAATGCAAAATACTCCTCTTGGGCAATAATTCCCCAGCCATTCTAGGTCTGAATTAAAAGTGAATCCCTCCTGTGAAATGCTCTTTTCTGCCCGACACTTCTTAACTCTACAGTCATTCATCTGAGCTGCGCAGTCATTGTACAAAAGAACATTATATCCCCCAAAGCTGATGCTGGCAGACCTGGTGTACTCAGGCTTACCGTTGGAGTTGTTCTTGTGTTACAAAGTAGGCTACAGTAAACCCTGCGGACCGAAGGCCTCTCCACCCCCTCAGAAACACCAGGGTCAGTTATTCATCAACTCTCCGCACTGCTACGGTCAGCAATCGTGAGGTCATGCTTCAATTCTGAACCAAGTATCTTGCTGCTTTGCAGCCGGAATTTATGACTCCAGCCTGATAAATGTATAATGTTATAAACTGTGCAACAAACTACTCGTATCTCTACTGTTAGTAAATTCAAAGTTTTACCAGGAACAATTATGACCATCGCCCAAAAGAAGCAGACCCAATGTTCGTATTAAAAAACAGGAAAGTGTTTATTACATGAGCCAGCACGGAAACAAAATCCTCCGAAAAATGTCCACTGAAGCACTGTTTAAAGCAGAGGTGGGCTGCGAGGGTCGTATCTGTCTCTGGTGTTCACACCAACGTCTGGTCTTTAATTAGTTGATTGTCTCAATTAGCCAAACCATTTATGAAATCTGACGTTTCATGCGCATTTCTTTAAATTATCATGAAACTACAAAGACTAGTCTTGTCTCCCTTCATAAAACATTTTCCTTTGATCGAATCATTGCGAAAATCTATATTTGTGCATGCAATCAATTAACCCAATTAGTCAGGGTAATTGATAGGAATAAAAACCTGCATACACACCGGCCCTCCAGGACCGTGATTGCCCACCCCTGGTTTATAGCATTAAATTTGCATGTTTAAATTTGTGTGTAAACTAAGTTTTGACCTCCGATTGGTTGCAAGCAGTTATGTGCCATGTTTGGCGCTGTGGATTGGATTATTCAAATCCCGAATGGTTGTGGGGTCTCGCCCTCTTCTCTCCTGTGGACTGCTGGAAAATCCCCAGAGGTGGAGCTAGCAGCTCTTATTATCATATACATGTGAGGTGGCCTAATATACAAATTTGTCTGTCTCTCCACTGTATTCAGAAGCACAAACTTATCTGTTTCTCCACACTACCTACTAATTATGATTTAAACAAGCTCTTCTGTGGGAATGACAAACTTCTGATGAAACAGATGCGGTCCAATTAGTTGTGTTAGGATTGTTTATTTATTTGTTTTCATGGTTAAACTCGGACCAGACCTCACAGCACAGATCTTCATTCCAGCAGAAGCCTGTCTCCCGGGGGATGTCTTATCTTGATGTGTTCAAAGCTGCACGCCCAGAAAATGTCATTTTATTTGGGCAGAACACCTTATACTTGCAATTAATTATGACACGTTTAGCAAACAAATATGTTGCTGGCAGTAAATAATCTGCCCATTTGTAAAATAGCAAATTAGTCGCACACCATTGTTTTCGAAAATGCTCTTCGCTGCATGCGAATGGCATTTAATTAATGTCAGCTTGTACCGACGATATTTTCAGGTAAATGCAATTTCTAGGCTGCCGGATAAAATTGTGCATTTTTACGGTACCGCATACACTACTGCGTCCTCTGGTTTAAAATTCAGTGGAGCGGGAAGCAGTTCGCTGGTTCTGCCTGCTCCCGTGACAGAGAGAAAACATAAAAGCTTTTAGGCATTTACAGAAAGAAGGGAAGAATTGCTTTTATAAGAAAAAGTGCCCCTGGCTAACAGATTACCACTCCGTCTACGACAATATGAAATTAAAATACTTTCCACCATTCAATCTCGTATGATTGATGTATATCTTTTTTTTTTTGTCAAACTTCCCTGTCTGAAAAGGAATAGTCTTGAAATAATTGACAGGGGAAAAAAGCGAAACAAGAAGAGAAAAAAGGCTTCAGCTGGCTTTAGCAGCCAATTAAAATACATTCTGTTACTTTTCTGTTTGAACAATAACGAGGGATTTTCCGCCGCAAATTTGTCAGCGGCTGTCACCGACGGTGGAGGAGAGAGACGTGTATGTGCCAGGAGAGAGCTGAGGTATGCCGACAGATGTGATGATAAATTAGCGCCGGTTTGCCCTTTCTTCCCGCTGCCTTCTTTTAATACCGCCTAATTAAAGAAAAAATGGCATGAAAAATACCCTTCTGTTGTCATTCTGACAGTAAACAAATGGCGTGGCAACCCTCGGGGGGCTGCCGGCCGCCTGCTGTTTGAGAAGATGTTTTCAAGGGGGCGCCATGTTTGCCATTACAGCCCTGCCTCACGGGACCGACAGGGGTTCTCATATTCTTTCTGCTTGTGTGGATGTGTGAAGCATTGTGTTGCTAAACTGCAATTTTCTGGGATCAGAAATCTTCCCGAGGGCCGAGGCGTAGCTTTGCATGATTCCTCAGTCTCATTGAATCCAACTGAACCGCACTGAAGCGGACTCGATTCATTTTTGGTTTCATTTCTGTTCAGCAAATAAAACCCAATGCAACTGACAGAGAAGCAGGACAGCTATGCAGTTGGGGGGTGTTTAAGTTGTGAAGTTTTCACTCCTCAAAGTTTCCTTTTGGCAGAAAAAAGAAAAATAAAGTAAATTTGACTGATGAGACCGCTGGAAGCATGAAATCGTGGCGTGACGCAGCTGACGCTTTGAAGCACACTAAAAAGCGGCGCAGTCAGCTGACCCTCCCGGTGGCTGGCGGAAAGTTGGAGAAGGTCAGCAATTTGTCAGCGGCGGGATCGTCCGGGATGACAGCTCGCTCATTCGTCAACAGCATAACCGCCGGCCGTCCCAGGTGGTGACTAATGGATTACTGACACTCGAAATCTGCCGGCTTCCTCCCTGTGGCCCGCGGCTACGGTACAGTACTGTTTGCTCGCCGGACGATTTCCACAGCCGCTTTTCTCCGAGTGTCGTTCTAATCCTCAGAGGGGCGGCGATGCGGAACGTCACTGATTTTTACACTCCGTACCCAATAGGACGCCGGTCGCTGGAGCGCCTGGCGCCAAGCTTTCCTCTGCCGTCCCCACAGTCGATGGTCGGCCCTCAGTCAGTGGGACTGTGGGAGTTTGGAGGACCTCGGTGGGACACGTTTCCAGCTAATCAGCTCTCTTTGTTATGAAGTATTTTGTCTGATATTTTACCTCTTGCTTCAGCTGGAATCTTCCAAATCCCATCTGTCAGTATAATGTACAAACATATCCTGCTGTTTATTTGGCACTGAAGGGTCGGGAGAAAAATAAAATTCAGAAATTTTAATACAAGGCCTAATTTATTTACAATTTACTGCTGTATTTAAAATCGTGTCACCCTGTCACATCTGTCGTTAATAATTAAACATACTATATAAAATATGTGGAAATGCAGAAAGTGCGATCAATGAATTCAAAAATAAAAAAAGTGAAAGGGATTTCTTTCTTTGTGACTCTTTGCAAAAAATGCTTGTCAGTGCAATCGCTGTCACTTTAACAGCACAAGATAAAAGAGAATATGAAGGCAGGAAAATAATGAAGTGAGCGCTGAGTTCACAGAAACCACTGAACTCAGATGAACGTTACCGTCTTCTGAGGCACTGCAGGGGTCCTCTGAAACGTACTTTGTGTGGTACATCATGTCATCAATGTATTTTCAACATGGTGAACGCAGGATTAGTAGACATGGATGTATGGAGATATAGGATTTATTTTCACCTCGTGTTGGCGTTGTATTAATTTTAACTATGGTGTGCGGGAAGCCTTTAAAGACAGTTGTGCAGTGTCTAGTGACCTCACGGTCTGCTTGACCTCGGGATGTTACCGTTTAATAGCGGTATCTGGTGGTATCCTACTAGAAACAGGCATAGGTTAATTGCTGCTTCATGAAATACTCTTTTTGTTGCAGAAACATGAGATGGCAAAGTAGAGGGCATTAGTAGAATTGGTTGTTGCCGGACAGGCACTGTCCTCAAGGTGGGAACCCTCTCAGAGAGGAGAGCTGGGAGTGGTTTACGGCGGTCTCGCTACTTTAGCTTTTCGCTACTGTGCGCGGCACTTTCGCCACTATGTCCAGGTCCGTTCACTGCTATTGATAAATGCAAGTTAAGAACATAAATATTACTTAAGAATCAGCAGTAAAACAAAATCATTTGCATTACAGCTGGAAATATTTTTTTCAGGTTTGGACACAATATGGACAATCAAACAAAGATGAAAACAGCAACAAACACTTTGTTTGATCATCATAGCGAACGGACTTGGACAGAGTAGCTAAAGTACCGCGCACAGTAGCGAAAGTGCAGTTGCGAAAACCCAAAGTAGCGAAACAACCAGCTGCCCTGGGACTAGTAGTCAAGCAAAACCCACTTTAGAGCTGTAAGACCTAATATGCAAACTTTTCACATCCCCAGCGAAGGCTTTTCCAAACCCCCTGAGTTCTTTTTCCCCTACAGTCATTTGAACAAATGGTACTCACACAGACATAATTCCCTGCCCACCCCCAGTCCTGGCATAACCTCCATTATGGTAATTACTGACATGCATACTGTGTGGCCCAGCCAGTCAGGAAGCCTTTCAGGAACATAATTCCCCTTTCACAGTCATTTTGATCCAGTGTAATCAGGTCCGGTCGAGCAGGACCTCCTCTCCTGCGGCGCTGGAGAGCCGTCAGCTTCAGAGAGCCTTCAACAGACTCCCTCTCAGAGATGCAGTTCAGTAACTGCTTATTTGGACCGGGACACAATGTCTGCTTTTCGGCTCAGCAGTGCAGCACATTGGATTAGACAATAAGTTTAGAGACTGTCACTGTTAATGTGCAGCTGTTCACGGCCGCGTCTTGTGAAGGATGTCGGAATTATGGCCGTTTAGTACAGTTTTATCATCCAAATACTTCAGTTCCCTCACCTTTTTCGTGCTGCTCTACGTCTCTTGTGAAAAATTACGATAGAGCCAAGCTACAGTTATCCTATACTAAATGAATGGCATTTTTGCCACCATAGTAAAGTATTACTATAGTGATACTATATTTATGGAAACTACAGCATTGCAGTTGTGTGGACTACAGTAATATCATGGTGCTGTTGACTGTGGTAATACTATAGTTATAATGTGATGGCTAAAGTGCTACTCTAGTTGTACTTTGCAAACTATGGTAATACTATAGTTATGGAAAAAAATGATAGTATTACTAAGAAAAAACTGTAGGATATTTTCATGAGAGATAAAGGAACTATCCATGCTATCCTGCGTCTCCCCCCCCCCCTACGCCCAGTCTTCTGCAGCTCCCACCCCCCCTTACTTCCCTATTTTCAGTAGATCTGAAGCTACTTCCATTTACCATTGGTGCAAGTGAGTCATGTGACAATCCAACCTCAGCTGGCCAACTGAGGTTGAGGACTCGGGTCACATGACTCACTTGCTGACCGCAAGCTTGCGTTTGGTCACGCACGAGGACCATCTGGACACGGTCAGCGTGAGGTCTCCCCTGACCTGGTGCGGAGTGACCCCCAATTATGAACAGCAGGGATGCGATAGCACTGTGTGGGTATTTTTCCTCTCCGCGAGCTCACTTCTCACGTGGAGAAGATAATCTGTTACCTTCCCGTGCCAACACGACACGGACCGCGCTGAGTAATCCTGTAGCTGCTGGCGCATGGGCTCTGAGCCAGGGCTTGTGAACACTGTTCTAAACTGACTGAAATTCACAGTTCAATAAACGCACTTTCTCCCTGTTATTTTAACTGTAAGTAAAGTCCTGCGCGCATTTAACCGTGGTATACAGTTAACATACGTACATGGAACTTCTGTTATAAACTGATTGTAAAATTACAGGTAATAATTGGCAAAAAAAGTGCCAGTTAAAGTAACTGGCTGAAAAGGTTCCAGTTTATAAAAGTGAGTGGTTGAAGAAACAGCAGTGAAGCTGTCCTCCGGCGGTCTGGAGACGAGGGACAATAAACCGCGCCGCGGATGAGTTTCTGTAGCCTGTGCCAGGACTCGGAGCCAGGAGCCGTGGGCATCGGCAGGTGTTACTCAATGGTGCGTCCTGTGGAAACGGAGTCCTTGTTGCTAGGAGATAATTAGATAGTGAGCCCCAGAGACCGCCCGGGAGGTGCGTCAGAGGGCTTCTTTACATAACGGTTTGCCTCGCTTTAAAATTGAAAGGTCACTTCCCTTGATGGCGCCCTGTCGGCTTTTAACTCACCAAAGTGGCACATATATCATGACGTGCGCTCGCGCATCCTTGAGAGAGAAAGATCACTGCACGCTCACGGCTGCGGAATTTTAAACAGAACGTGACACTATACCGAGAGAGGCCGTTTGATCGTCTAATAGAGGAATTTTGCTCAGAATGCGAGAATAAATCTGAGAGACGGGTGTTGACTAAAGTGGCAAAGTTGCAGGTCTGCATCAAGCTGCATCATATTTGTGTTTGAGTTTTTGTTCAACATTGTTAGCTGGGTAATCATCTCCGCAGTATTGAAAAGCTATTCTCCACTGGTTGCCCTATTCTCTCTCTCTCTCTCTCACGCTCTCTCTCTCAATTTCAGTTTCAATTCAGTTCAATTCTGTTTATTGGCATGAATTTCAATTGGATAATATTTCCAAAGCATCAAAAGAAAATACAATTCTGATATTATAAAAGAGGAATAAATAAAACATAAAATATATGCATGCATATGTGTAGACGTACAGTTCATTAAATGAAATAAAAAGTAAAAAGACCAAGAAAATAGCTGAGAACAAAGAACCTGTATCCTCTGCGCGTATATACAGTATAAGCAGATGTTGATTAGTAACCTCTCTCTCTCACACTCACTCTCTCTTGCTCTCTCTCTCACTGCCCCCTGCCCCCCCCCCCCCCCCATCCCACCATAATTGCTCCTCTTTGTGTATATTTTTTAATCATGTAACCTGATTAAAATCCCACTGGCTCTGCTGAGAAGCAAACTACGTATAATCAAAATGGAAATGAGTCATAAGGGTGCAAGAGCAGCGCTGGAAGGTAATTTTTATTACAGACCTTAGATCTTCCCATTCATGTCCCGTCCACATTCCCTCTGTTTTCAGATAATGACCTGACCCCCTGAGAGCCACAAACAAGGTGACATAATTACACAGATAACTCTGCCGCTGCACAACGGCAGGGCGCGCTGGATGAGAACCACGCAGCAAATTAGACGCACAAGGGCGAACCTGACAATAAATCCTATCTAAAGCCGTTTTTCGCCAGCCGGGTTCAATCAAGCAACCTTCAGCGGCGAGACGGAAGTCCTGTTGTGATTCTGCTCCGCCCTGTCCGTGCTTCCCTGATTATCTTGACTGCTCTTTTGGTTTTGGTATTTTTGCAATGTCTGACTATTCTTTGTATAATGTATTGTGATTTGGTTGCCTTGATTTGTCATGTTTAGTCTTAGTTTACTTTTCCATGTTTTACATTTTGCCAGATTATATTCCGGTCCATGTTTTCCATTTTGCTTTGCACTTTGTCTCCCCCATCTGGTCTCATGTCTTGTCATTGCACACAGCCCCAGTCTTGTGTTTCACTCTTCGGGTGATTTATTGGATTCTGGTTTCCAATCTTCCTTCCGATCTCGTTTGCTGGCTTCACTTTTCTTTTCTATCTAAAAAACAATACTAACAGTTTATTATTTTCCTCTGAGATTACGAACAACAACTAACCATGTATATAATACTAACTTACTAACAAGCACCAAGGATTTGTATAGTTGCAGTTACTAATTGATAAACAAGCTCTCTGCACTCGCCCTGTTCTAGTTTCCGCCTCTTTGCTCTCCCTAATCTCCTGTGCTGCATTTTCTAAGAAAGCTCACACATGATCACGCTGTTCTGTTTATTATTATCTATGCACGTTAGAAACTCCGTGACTGGAGCCGTATGTTTGTTTATAGTAATGTCTCGTGTTTCCTGTCCACGTTTTGGCTTTGGCCAATTCTATGTGATTAGGTTCTTCCTCATGTGCCTTCCCCTTGTAATCAGTCTGACTTCCTGCACCTGTGATTCTCCCCATGTGATCTTCCCAGAAGTATATTTTAGGTGTCTTTTCACTGCCATTCTCTGTCAGATCGTTTCCCGTGCTGCTATTCTCTCGCCTCGTATTCATTGAGTTCTGATTCTGACTGGACCGCCTGACTTCCGATTTTTGGTTTGCCCTTTTGGATTATTGTTGCATCTGTGTGTTTTGACCTTTTTCTGCCCGACCACAAGATCTGTTTGCTGCCCTGGTAACGATTTGGATTACGTCCTGTGGATTCTGGCTTTGCTTCTCTGATAGAACTATTCCTGTGAACCAGACCCATTTCTGTCCGACTACGATTACTGTGATTGCTGCCCTGGTTTTCTATTCTATTTTTGCCCAACTGGATTTTGATTTTTGGAGTGTGGACTTTGTACTTTTGCCTTCTGCCCTGCGGGGGTCCTCCCCTTTATTAATAAAGCAAGTTCTACTGCAGGGGTGGCCAACCCTGGTCCTGGAGAGCCGCAGTGTCTGCTGGTGTTTGATGTTACTCAGCACTTGATTGATAAATTTAAAGCAGTTGATCACACACTTCACTTATCTCACCTGGTGTCTTAGATTTAAATCGGGTGGAGAAACCCAAACCCAGCACACCCTCTGGCTCTACAGGACCAGCGTTATCCACCCCTGCTCTATAAACTTTTGTCTGTACTTCTACTTTTGTCTGCATTACTACTATGCTAAATATCCAACCAGATTGACAAATCTTGGTTAACACGTAGATTGCTGTCACAACCTGCAAGTCTGCTTAATTGGCTCTAGGAGTCTTGTGGGTTCTTCCTGCTGACTGTTTGATTGGCTCATTATTACCAAATTAAAGACATCAGGTGAGATCAGTTAAGTGAGTAATTAACTACTTTAATCCATCAATCGAGTGCTGAGTAACACCAAAAATCAGCAGACACTGCGGCTCTCCAGGACCAGGGTTGGCCACCCCTGTTCTACTGCATTGCCTGGTTCTCGCGACTGGTTCCTGATCGCACCTTTACAAGTACTGTAAACGCGGCACTTTCAGAGGCTATACTGGCGCAGTGAAGCTGCTTGCACACTGGACACAAAACAAATTTTATGCACAACAGGTTACATTCAAAGTCAATGCAAAGAGTATTCAAGGCTTTGCATTGAGTTTGATTGTAATCTGTCGTGAAAAATTCCTTTCGCGTCCGGTGTGCAAGCCGCTTGACTGTGCTGATAGAATTACATTTGAATGAGCGCACGCACATGTCTCGGGATCGGTTCTGAGTCTAACCTTAGGGATGGGTTGTTCGTTCTCAGACCAGGAGCGTCGACCATCCCAAAACAGTGCGTTGTTACTGTTTCTTTGCCAGCTACTGGTCCTTCCCCTGTTTTAGCTGACTTGTGAAACACACAGACCTGAGGCCTGACCTGTGTTAAAACCTTTTTTTTTTTTCTCAAAAATATGCACATAAATGCGTGCAAACACACCCTCACTGACATACACAAGTGCACACAAATGCGCGCGTACACACACTCTCACAGGAATTAAATCACTGTCTTTGATTGCTGTAGATATTGTGTCAATGAAACATTTACCTGATCACTCATTTGTCCCAGTAGGAGGATTATTTTGCTTGTTCTTTAGTCTAGACCAACAGCGTGGGCGAAGCCAGACGTTTATGCATTGTGTGTCCTGGTGCTGCATAATTAGTTCCTGGCATTTCTTGTTGCTGAATGTGCTTATGACAACACGGTGTGAAAACTGCTTTGAGTTTCAGCATAGATTCCACGAGTCTGCAACTGCAGAAAAAGGATGGACCACCATTCCTCTAAAATTTTTTTGCATGCTGTTTTGGCGACGGTGGTAAAGAGCAATGTTGAACACGTTAGTCCAGAACCTCCCTCTGGTGTTCATTTGTGTTGAAATCTGGTGACTGCTGAGGTCGTAGCTCATGATTCACAAAAATTCAAAAAAATTCAGTGCCCCCTCATGCCCTGTTGATGGGGACACAGTCGTCCTGGTAAACGCTGTTCACATCAGAATAGGAATGTTTCATCATAGGCTAACTTGGTATTGATTCTCGGTGACCTTCCCTCTTAGGTGTTGAATGGATACCTAACACACCAGAAAATGTCCCCCCGAAATGATAGAGCCTTAGGACCTGTTCACTGAAGGGTTAAGCACTCAGTCCTGCACCCAGGGGCGTAGATTTAACTGGGAGTTGGTGGGGACTTTGACACGGCCTTTATGACAATTAGTCCTGGCCAGTTCTCAATCATTTTCCTTCATCGACGCGTTTTCCAATTATCGTAATTGGCAACTGAAGGCCGTGTCAAAGTCCCCACCAACTCCCAGTTAAATCTATGCCCCTGCCTGCACCATTCAACTGCTGTGCACCACGCCTATTCTCACCCAGTTGGATGAGTCATCACTTTTCATATTACCTTTTCCAATTTCTCTATAAACTGGTGTATTTTTCACGCTGAACTTGAAAATCTGCATACATCTTTGTAACGAGGGGTTGATGTTCTGTTACCTACTGGAATATCCCTCTATGTATTGGCTGTTCACATGTCTTGCATCGACACCTTGCTTTACTGTTTTACAGTTTTTTGTAATTTCTGACCCAGTTGACGGATGTCACGCCCGAAGATCTCAAAGCGGATGCAACTTTAGTCACTTTTCTTATTGAAACACTCGCCTGTTAACCCTTAGACCGCTAAATACAAGCAGTGTTGCTGATTGATGTACAAGTAAACCTATCGTGTAGCAACTTGTATAAAATAGCTCCCGCATGAGTTGCCACACGATAGGTTTTCAGCAGCATAAGATAATTCAATTAACAATTTTTAATCCCCCGCCGCGTGTTTAGTGCGAAGCGGGGGATATAGTACTCAGCTCCGTCCGTACGACCGTCCGTCCGTCCGTCCCGAACATTGTCAGCGCAATATCTCAAGAAGGAGTCAACCTATTTCAATTCTTTTTGGTACCAACCTTCCTACTGGGAATGCGCAGACAGCAGTCGGTTTTGGTGACCTAACGGCGGGGGATATAGTCACTTTAGTGACAAACTCTTGTTGAATGTTAATTTTGGCGCTGCAAGGATTAAGCTCCTACCATCAGTGTCCTACACATGAGCGATGTTTTGAAGTTACTGCAATGCTTTCCTCTCGCCAGCTTGATTCCAAAATCGAGGTCACCTGGGCCTTTATTTAAATATGCATGCCATGGGAGTATAATGGGATTTTAATTACTAAATTCATGCAGTGCACCTCTATGGAAACCTGCTATTCACTCGGTTTCTCTCTCTGTCATTCAGGTTTTTTCCTTAATTCTTTCAACAGTCTGTATTGAAACCCTGACACAAAATAGCCTTCAGCGCCTATCAGTGCATTTACCAATGTACATTCAGCCTGTTGTCTTCACCATATCAGACTGAAAGAAAAGGTTGGGAGGTCAGAATTAAATTGTGAGCCTTTTTACAATTTAACGCTCAGGTTTTATATAATGTGGATGGATTGATGTGCGTGAGAAATAGCAGATGGATCATGAGATTAATATTCATTTGCTGGCTGTAGGTCTGGCCTGGGGCTGGCTGCCCCTTGCATTCAGCTGTGTCTGACCTGAACGCACAACCAGTGGACCAAAGACTAGCCTTGTCAGTCTGTATGTGTGTTTTAGGAGGGGAAGGCGGAGGGCGAGAATTTGTTTATACCTGCATGTGTGTGCAATACGGGTTTAGTAGCATATGCGTGCATGTAAGTGGGCCCGAGGAATCTCTGTGTGCTTCAGGTTGCGAGGCAAAGTCAGGAAGAGACTACATTCTCCATCGCCCCCCAGGTTTGTTCTCATCTGCATGTACAACCAGACTGCAGCGACCAAGATGTTCGGCGCTATTCCCACTGACAAGGGGTTGAGTGGGGACATCGATGTGAGGAGGGCCAGATCTGTGCGTAGCCAGCGATCAGGACATGTCTTTCTGTAATTAAGCAGGGGAGAGACGGGTGCTCTGGGAGTTGGGAGAAGGTCTGTTCACCCGGGCACCTCAGGTCTGGTCGGGAACACCACCTGTGAACCTGCTCTGAAGTGTTCTTAATTAGGGCACTCGCAGTCCTTGAACTGGGAGCGAGGGAGAGAAAAAGAGACTGATGCAGATTAGAGATGGAGGGAAAGGGGGATGAAAGAGAGAGCAGAATAACATTGAGGAAGGGATGATGGGGAAAATAAGAGGAGAAGGCATAGGATAAAGATGGACAGCAAAACCTGTGCGACATCTGAGCCCAGTCTCATCCTGACGCGTTTTGTATATAGTGACGCTGCCTGACCAAGCATCGATATACGACGCAAAAGGAGGCTTTTGGTGTCCTTATTCAACGCCAGTTTAAAATGAACCCTACCCCCTAACCCCTGACCTTTAACCCAACCCCTAACTGTAATCATCAAATAAGGACACTAAAAGAGTCCTTTTGCGTCGTATATTGACGCTTGGTCCAGTAGCGTCACTGTATGACGAGTCGGAGTGAAAATGTGTTGAACATTTGGTTTCACGCGAATGAGACTCTCAGAAACCGTAATCTTTTCCTTTGTCATATTTTTCTCTCCTACAATGAAGTGAGGACAAAATCTCTAAAATTTCTCGAACTGATGGCACACAACGAGCCTCATAATTGCTTTGTGAACTTTATGAATTTAATCACTGCGGTGAGGGATGTGAACAGACAGGACCGCTGTCCCCAGGTGCTCCGTCGCTCCAAGTTTAACAGAGAATTTAATCAGGCCTTTCTCGCCTTCCTTATGAATATGTTTTGAAGACGGTTCTGTTGATAGCTCTCAGCATGGGCTAAAAATTAATTGGGTTTTTTTTTTGTATTTTTTTGGAATATGTTTTCCTCCCAGCGCTAACTAATGAAAGCCATCCATTTCCTGCTGGTGCATTTGAAGCCTTAAGCTCCAGTGTTTCACTGGAGTTCACTGGAGGGGGAGGGGGAGGGGGGGGGGCAGCAGTGATCTGTTTTGATGGACTATAGTCATGCACTGTGGCAGACAGACAGACGGTATCATTCCATTATCCAGGTGTCTTATCAATGACACCTCTCGTACATGGTCACTGTGTGTGTGCGTATGTGTGTGTCTGTGCTAGCATGCACGTGAGGCTCATCACTCCTGATTTCTACTTTCCATCATGTCCGAACCATGGCTTTCTTACAGTGTTGATAAAAAGTTTACCAATTTTTGATGCTTGTGGGAATGAATGTAAAAAGTAAGGAAGTGATAATGAGACTCTCCTAGCTTTTCACACTTTTTGAAACACGGTACACTTTTCGCCGATGGGTCAACCTGCTCATAAACAACGTCCAAGGTGAGTCTCGACCCCCAGCTCGTTGATTTAACATCTTTCCTTCAAATGAGATGTGCTGAACGAGAGAAAGCGATGCGCAGAACCTCGCGCCCGCTCCCCTGAATGATGGCCGCCCTTGCGAAGTCCATTGTGTCATCTGTCTCCACTTATGCCAGCCTGCATTGTGTAAATAGTCACTTCTGGCAGATTGCGTCTTGTCATCTGTCTCCTTAGGCTGGCTTTTATGAACCCTTACCTCCCCCCCGGCCCAAATTAACCCCCATCATCCTCCCACAATGAGAGAGGGCGGGACAGAGCCTGATTTATCCCGTCCCTCTCCATCACGAGCACGCAGAGGGCCCGGTCCCATCCCCTCGTCCCCAGGACTGCACCCCCCTTTCATCTGACTCCTCTCCTCTGGCCTCACACCTCCATCCCTCCCTCTATCCTGGGTTTATCCCTCTCTCTACTCTCATGAGAGGGAAGATGGGTATTCAGTCAATAGGGTGGATAATAATGCAATCGTGTGTGTGTCTCTGTGTCTGCTCATTGGTGCAGGGGACAGCTGACATATTCGGCCCTCCAATTTCACCCATTCCATATGCTCACTCCTGGAGTGTGTGTGTGTGTGTGTGTGTGTGAGAGAGAGGGGGCAAGTGATTTCTGTACACTTGCCCACAGCACCACAGTTACCAGAAGGACCAAAGGCTGAGGACAGAAGCCCTGAGGCAGTGGCGGCATTGTGTGTTACTCTTCACTCGTGTGGTCAGTGCCGGTCACAGACAGTCTGTGTCCCTGCTCCGGTGTCTTTTGCCTTCTCACAGACCGATTGAGTGACAGCTGACTGGAGCTCACCTCTAGCTCTGTCGGCTAGTGCTGACCACTCGGATGAATTGGGCAGGTTCGGCTAATTAGGCTGTTAGACTGGCCTGACTCCCACCAAGCTAGCGACTGTGAGCGTAATGGCATCGGTCAGCGGCACCTGGAGATCGTGGCGCTGGATTGATGGGAACATTCAGACCCCTCTCCTGCTCTGCCTGCTGTCCTGCTGCCTGTCCGGGGGGGCACGGGGGGCTGCAACTTGGCCCGCCAGCAGCCAGGGTTCGAGCGGGGTCTCAGATGCTGTGCTGTTGTTTCCGACAGACGCAGGGGAACAGGACGGGGCAGCCGAGGGGGTCACGACGGCCCCCACCTCCGAACGAGAAGATGACAACTCCCTGGGCTACACAGGTACTGGCAGTTGTTTCCTCACATTTAGCAGGAAGTGCTCTTCTCTCTCTTTGTCGCGCCGATTACCCCATCTCTCTCCGTCTCTGTCTTTACCTCTTTTCTTTCTCTCTCTCTTTCTCTCTATCCTGATGAAAGCATATCTTTTGCCGTCTCAGTTTGTCTGAGGGCTTTTGTTATGCGCTGTTTGTATTTTTACTTGATTACTGTAAGTTTGGTTCTGTGGAAGAGAAGGTACTGCTAGCTGCTTTACTTTGATTATTGAGTCCTCATGAACCAAAATGAAATCGTAACAAAGCTTTCTGGAGCCTATTACTGCGTTGGATGCAGTGTTGTGCAAGCAAAATATGTACCTGTTTCCCCAACTGTGGGAAAGAAACATTCTCTTCTCGTGCTAGCTTGTCATGTGGCCAGCAAACCTCAGTCAATTGTTACCTACATTTATTTTACATTTTGTTGCAAAAAGATATCTGCTTTTCTGGTATTATACAGTTGAGGTCAGAAGTTTACATGTGCATAGGTTATTAAAACTCATTTTCAACATTCCACAGATTTTTCATGCCAACAAACTATTCTTTAAGCAAGTTGGTTAGGACCTTTACTTTGTGCATCACTCAAGTAATTTTTTTGAAACAATTGTTCACAGACAGATTGTTTTGCATCTAATTCAAAATTTCACTTGTTCAGAATTTTACATACAGTAAGTTGACTGTGCCGCTAAACAGCTTGGAAAATTTCCAGAAGTGATACCATGGCTTTGGGAGCTTCTGATAGGCTAACTGACATCATCTGAACCAATTGAGGGTGCACCGGTGGATTTATTTTTGAGGCCTTCCTTCAAACTCAGTGTCTTTTTGCTTGACATTATGGGAAAACCAAAACAAAGTAGCCAGGAACTCAGAAAAAAATTGTGGACCTCTGCAAATCTGCTTCATGCTTGGGAGCAGTTTCCAAATGCCTGAAGCTCAATCAATCAATGAATCAATTACCTTTATTGCAAGGAAGTCCCCCTGAGACAGAGGTCTCTTTTGCAGGGGAGCCCTGATTAAAATAAAGCAATAAGACAATTACAATGGAAGGTTAAAGACAAATAGCACACATAAAATACACAAAAGGCACAAAAATTTCAGATTAAAGGAATAACAAGTTTTAAACTAGAATAAAACAAAAAGCAAATACATCTGGCCTCCAGAAG
This sequence comes from Gymnothorax reevesii, assembly GCA_029721435.1. NCBI lineage: Eukaryota > Metazoa > Chordata > Actinopteri > Anguilliformes > Muraenidae > Gymnothorax > Gymnothorax reevesii. The sequence goes on from CM056574.1 coordinate 169,765,297, forward strand.
CAATATATCCAACACTAATTTCTTGAAAGACACGAAGGGGATGAGGCTGTCTAGCTTCAAAGTATCCTGGAAATTATTCCACATACAAGGAACGAATGCACTAGATGTACCTCCCAAATTTGTTCTAATCCTGGGAGCCTCAAACAAAAACCATTCTCGTGATCTGGTATACTGACTTCTGATTTTGATGGATAAGAGCTTAGTGCGATATGAGGGAAGTTTGCCCAGCAAAGCTTTATAAATAAATAAAATACAATGTAGCTTCCTTCTAAAATGAAGGAAAAATCACCCCACAGAATTATATAAAGCACAGTGATGGGTTCGGAAAGCATCACCGGTGATGAAGCGCAATGCGCTATGATAGATTGCATCCAAGAATGGCATGCCTGTAAAGGACATCTCCGTAATCAAGTATGGGTAATATTGTTGCCTCTACAATCCTCTTCCTGTTGTCCAAAGAAAAACAGGACCTGTTTCTGTAAAGAAACTCGATTTTTATTTTAAGCTTCTTGGACAGGTTGGACACATGCGTCTTAAAAGAAAAGTCATGATCCAACCAGATACCCAGATATTCATAAGACCGAACCAGCTCAATTTGAGCCCCAGTCACTGAGAAAATGGAGTCACCTGACATAATTGCATAAGTTGCCTCATTCATCTGCACAAACAACAGTACGCAAGCGTAAACACCATGAGATCACTCAGTCGTCATGCCATTCAGGAAGGAAATGCATTCTGTCTCCTAGAAATGAACTTTGGAGTGAAAAGTGCAAATAAGTCCTAGAGCAACAGTAAAGGACCTTGTGAAGATGCTGGAGGAAATGGGTATGAAAGCTTAAGCATCTGTGGAAAATGAGTCCTGTATTGTCATAACCAGGAAGGTCATTCAACAAAGAAAGATGCCTCTGCTCCAAAAACCCTGTAAAACAGCCGAATTACGAGTCACAACTGCGGCACGGGTGCAAATATATTAGTTTTTGGGGAAATCATAAAACAAAAGTTCAGCTGTTTGGCCATGATCACCATCGTTACACTAGGAGAAAAAAGGGGATGGCATGCAAGCCAGAGAATACCGTCCCGACCGCGACGCACTGGAATGGGAGCATAATGTTGTGGGGGCGCTCTGCTGCAAAAGGAACTTGTGCTCTTCACAAGACAGCATGGCAGCATGAGGAAGGAGAATTAAGGGGATGCCTTGAAACAACATCTCAAGGCACCGGCCAGGAAGTTAAAGCTTGGTCTCAAATGGGTATTTCAAATAGACTACGACCCCAAGCATAGCTCAAAAGTTATGGCAAAATGGCCCAGTGACAACACAGTCAAGGTACTGGAATGGCCATCACAAAACCTTGACCTCAATTCAACAGGAAGTTTGAGGACAGAACTGAAAAAAACGTGTCACCAAGGAGGCTAACAAACTTGACTGTGTTACTCCTGACTCAGTCCTGTCAAGAGGAATTCCAACAACTTATTTTCAGAAGCTTTTTCAGGAAGTCTTTCCAAAACCTTTTGCCCAGGTTTAAAGATTTAAAGGCAATACAACCAAATCATAACTCAATGTACGTAAACCTCTGACCAAACGGGAATGTTATAAAAGAAATCATCATAAAATAAATAAATGAAATAATCATTCTTTCTTTTATTATTCTGATATTTCTCATTCTAAAAATCAAATAGTGATCCTAACTGAAATTAATGTAGTGAGGGAATGTTTGCTGGGGTTAAATGTCAGGAATGGTGAAAAACTGAATTCAGCAAAGGTGTGTGTAAACTTTTGACATCAACTGTACCTGTTAAGTAGTACTCCTGTTTTATCACAATATATTTACCTTGTTTCAAAAATCTGGGTACCCATCTTAGCTGTTGAATGCAGCATGACAGCACATTGGATTTGAGATGAAACGATAAGCATGTGCTTCAAGAACAGTTTGATTGAATTTACATTCAAGTACGATGATCCGTTGAGGAAAGAAATATGGTTATTTTATGCCTTAAATTGTGCCGTGTGTCTTCAATATTTCATGGAAAATGAACCTTCAAATGTGATCTTGCGTACCTCCCTACTGCTCAACCTCTCTCACGTACACAAAATATACTCAGCAACAAAAGTTTCTGTGACACCATTTATGTGTATGTTATAAATGACACGCAAAGATCTCAATGCAATCAATATGTTTATTTAACAGGAGAAACACTGACTTTTCAGTGCCAACGTCACTCAAAACGAAAAATGTCATTTTCATGCGTCATGAAGCACTTGTCTGACGTCTAACCAATTGTGACCTTCACACTTCAATACCGGGTGTGACTTCCTCGTGCCATGATGCAAGCAACGCATCTCCGGCGCATGGACCGAATCAGATGTGCCAGAAATTGCTGTGGGATGTCATTCCAAATCTGACGTAGACGTTGTCGCAATTCCTGGAGTGTAGCTGGCGGGTTATCCAACCGCCGCAAACGTTGATCCATCTCGTCCCAAAGATGCTCGATTGGGGACATGTCTGGGGATCTGGCTGGCCATGGCAGGACATTGACATGTTGTTGCATCAGATACTGCTGTACAATCCTTGCAACGTGTGGTCTGGCGTTATCATGTTGCAGCGTTATTCCGGGACCATGTTGCATCAAAAACGGTACCACCAATGGCCGTAGCACTTCATCGCGATATCTTTGACCTGTCAGATTTCCATCAATAACAAGCAAATCTGTTCTGTTTTTAGCCGTGATCCCTCCCCAAATCATGACACTACCACCTCCAAAACGATCAAATTCCTGAACACAGTTGTTGGCATAACGTTCTCCACGTCGACGGTATACACGTAAACGACCATCACATCAGTTAAGCATGAATCTTGATTCATCAGTGAAGAGTACAAGATCCCACTGACGTTGGATCCACCGTCGATGTTGTTGTGCCCACTGTAGACGCAGTCGTCGGTGTTGTACTGTGAGTATTGGAGGTCTTGCTGGCCGACGTGGGACAATGCCAAAATGACGGAGACGGCGACGGATTGTCTGTGCAGACAGTCGCCTCAAACCAGGTATCGTTCTTGCAGTTATGGTTGCAGGTTGGAATCGATTTCGGAGATGGGTTGTTCGAATCCAGTTGTCCTGTCTGGGAGTGGTTACTCGTGGACGGCCGCTGCGAGGACGGTCTCTGACATGTCTTGTCTGCTGATGACGCTGCCATAAGTTCCAAATGGTGTTTCGGTGGACATTCAGGCGATGAGCAACTTCCCTCTGCGAGGTTCCGGATTCAATCATCCCAATGGCCCTCCACCGATCATTTTCAGACAGTCTTGGCATTTAGAGGGTAGAGTTCCTGATCCGAAATGGCTGTGTTTTCGATAAGTGATGCTTCCGTCGTTCATCAGGCACAATGTGAACATTCCAAAAATTCTCCTCTTTTATTGCCATCCACAAGCATGATTTACGTACATTTTCACGTGCAAAGTCATTTTCTCGCATTTTCATGATTTCCATTTCAATGTTGTGTTTACGTATACTGTTTCAGTCTGATATCACCATGTATGACAATTTCATAATTGCGTTATGAAAAATAATTAACAATATTGGTGTCACAGAAACTTTTGTTGCTGAGTATATTTTAACAGACATTTGCATAAGGTAATATCTCGGTTTCTTGGACATTACGCCTGTCTAAGGGTTATTTTCTACCCCATTAGCCGTACTATATGCAACAAGGTTAGTTGTACATGTTATCTATTCAGTAGTAAGCTGGACTAGAAAGCGCAGGAAATATTTGTGTCTCAGGTGCACAATTATACATGTCCACCGGGTCTTCTCTCTCTCTCAGGCTTTGTGAGGTCAAACTTATTGAATTAACCGGTCTCTAACATGATTTTTGGTTCGTTGTAGTGTCACTTGAGGAGTGTTCTGGTCTCTGCACCTGTCTCCTATGTGGCAAATATGCTTTCAATTGAGACGTCTGTATATACTTTTTCTAGCGATTAATTCAAGAAACAACAGCTCTCAGCCGGGGACTGACCTTAACTGCTGAGCCTCGGGAGGACATCAGTGTCTTTGTAATGTATCATCTCTCACATACGAGATGAATGTTTGAGAATACCGGATAAATTTATAATAGGATAGACTTCCAGGACTGCTTTATTTGCATAAAATGTCATTACATTAGAAATCTAGAGAGTGAACCAACAATGTACATAACGTTCAAAAATACTAAAAATGCACTACCTAGTCACCGACTGTATCGACAAAACTCACGGTAAAGAATTCTGCATTCAATTATACCAATTGATTATCTTAAGTTCATGAATTTGGTTATTTTAAACCCTGGCCTTTGCGCCGAGAGATTTGTTATGTCTAATACCAGTGCTGGAAGGGTTATTACACAGTTGAATAATGGTGAATGTTTTATTTTAGATAGCATAGTTCTCTCAGTCACTCTGCATTTAGGCAATTTATGTGTTGCAAATGATCAGGACCATCCCAGACCATGGGTGTCATCTTTCCTGACAGGGTAATTATTGCTGCTCTAGGGCCATGTCTCAGTAGTATGAGAGCAATTCACTTGCAATTTATCTTCTTATTAGTTCTTAAAACTATCATTATCTAAATGTCAACATCAAACATGCGGGGTGTTATAGGTTAAGGAATCTGAATTAAGATTATTAAAGAAAGTCAGCCGGTCATTTTTTTTTTCTCCTGCACATTTCATCCAAAGATACCCAAGATTGCAAATTTAAAGTCAGAGCCACTGCCTGTCAGTTGCTGCACAGTTAAAACGAAGTGTGCAGCGTGAACAGCCGAGTGATGCAGTGATAGGTGGGGTTGCCGGTTCGAATCTAATGTGATGAATACTGCTGGTGATGCATTCAGCACTGCAAGCATTCAACGTTAATCCATCCATGAATGGGTGTCCGCATTATACATGCAGAGTTTTCCGCAAATCAGAGTGCATTTCAATGATGTGGCAGAAACCTGGCTCCTGCTGGGCGGGGCAATGCAGCCAGCTCGTGCACCTATCAGCCAATCAAAGAGAGATGATTAGGCTGTTGATGAAAATTGAAATGAGCCAGCTTGAACTAGAGAAATAGGATCTCTAATGGGATCTAAAGTGAGACAAGACCTCAGTCTAAAACCAGGAAATAGCATCTCGGACGGCACAGTGTCCCCATCACCGCAAAAGGTTGTAAAGCTCCTGTGAAAAAATAGATTCCAGTATGTATGATCCATCCAATATGAAAGTATGTCCATTCTACTTAGTATTGCTATGTCTAAAGCTATTACAATTTACGGAAATACAAATATTCAGTGTACTTCAGAAGCGAGGGTTGTTCTAGAGAAACATTCCACAAAAATTAAATCAAATTGTTCAGTGTGAGCAGACCGAACAGGAGCAGCTAGTGGAGAGAAATAACTTATCCACCCTTTTTCATTTTGTAATTATGATAGACACAAGAGGAACATAATTTGCTTTACTAAAATCCATTCTGTCTGTGTTGTTTTATCAGTTAATTTGGCAGGGATTGAACTTCATTTCTGCTCACTCAAATGTTTTTTTTTTTCCAATACAGTCTGTAAGCCCATTAGAGGAACACATTGCTACGCCGTCTAATTGACATTTAATAGCAGGGATATGAGCATACTAGAGCTGCAATTTATGGCACCATTCGCAGCAGCGCTACAGTTTGCTATCAAGCTAATTGTCATTCTGCGGTTTCCTCCGTTCTGTGTTTCGGCAATCAATAGTCTGTGACTGTGTTCCAGCAATCTCTCAGAGATGTTATACACCACACTGAAGGGAAGAAAAACTGCCAGTTTCATTATTAAAAGAGGCATCCAAGCCTCTGCATCTGTGCCGGGAACCGCCATCACACTCCGAGCCAAGAGCAATAAACATCTCGTCCTTGTTACGAGCAGAAAGCAGGGCGCGTTATTTCGGAGCTGAGCACCTGCAGGGGTCTGAGGAAGGAAGGATAGTAGGATGGGAGAGATGAGGCTTTTATTACCATTTCTGTTTTTTTTTTAATTAACTGGGCATGTTGCTCCCGAGGCGAGAGCCATCACATGACGGGACGAGGAAGTGAGTGACGGGCCCGAGTCCGTATGCAAACACCGGGCCTGGAACGCATTAGAGTTGGGCCTGCCTTGATTAGTTTTGCTGGTTGCATCACGCTCGCCTTCCTCGACCGTGTCTCCCATCCAGCTTGTCACGCTCGGTGATTAATGGCGACCTCACGCAGGCCTTCTCTGCGCTGAGGAGTCGGCCCAGGACCCGGCAGCACAAATGAGCTGCCAGTACGGCGATGACACGATTTTATCACCAGTGATGGAGGAGGCAGGTGGGCGCGAGAAGCAAGGCCTTTAGAAAGAGGGCCAGAGCTCGATTTTACTGGCACTGTTGCACCAAGATGTGTAATTTCAGGAGAAGGACAGCATTTGTGAACATTAATTAAGGAACCCCGAGAAATGGAATCTGCAAAGATAATTATTCTTGTTTGTAGTCAAGTCGTGTGTGCTCGGGGATAAACTTTGGGGATTGCAAGCATTACAGCCCGCCACAGCTCCTCATTAAATGCATCATTCTGTCACTGCTAAAAAATACCAACCTGTGGCGAGTGCAACTCTTCACCGGCACGCTTTTTAATTGAAGACATTTCTTTTCAAGATATCAGCATCAATACTGCCTTCACACAGGCAGCGGCTTGGAGGTGTTTGAGCGCATCGAATTCGATGCAACCATATAATATTGCTTGAAAGGTGAAAGAGGATGTTTTAGGGGCTCTCCATGGTTCTGTAATAATCTTTGGGTTCAGAGGAGGGACACAGCTGGCGAGGCATATTTATCTCGGGATCGTCTTTACTGCACGATGTGTTTACTGGCCCACTGATGAACAGGACTTACAGGCGGGAGTTTCAGGAGTTCACCTCTAATCCTGCCATTCAATCCCATCTGCTGATGGGAATTGGCGAAATTGATCTCTCACGGTTGCTGAACTTGGAATAAGGTTAGCGTGCCTTCATTGTTCACTCCTGTTGGAAGAAGCGGTGTGAGTCACAGATTTTTTGTGAGAAATGGCTTTCAGTTTTTCTAGGTGGAACATGGGCATTTGTGTGCGCAGCTTCAGACTCTGGGGAAATGAGAGGAGAGGTTACCTTCCCAAAGGCTTCTCAAAATGAATCTCTCACCTTTTGGACTTCAGTCAATCTTGAGATTTTAAGGAATACTCACACAGTGGTTTAGATCATTGATAAAAAGGCTGTCCTCCGTAACACCAGGGGGCAGTGTTAAAAAAAAACGAAAAGAATAATAATGTCTTCAGATGATATATCCCGTCCATCCCAGTGAATTTGGAGTTGCTATTCGGCGGTCCATTGTCAGACTGTTATGAAAAAAAAAAAATGTATCAAGCTGTCGCAATTTGATTTTGCCTTTATTTAATAACCGTACACATACCTATGGTCAGTAAAACAGACTTGACAGACTGGGACGTGCCTAGATTGTTGCCAATGAGAGCTACTATTATCATCGGTGCTTTCCACACAATGAAATGTCCTGTGTCAAATATAATTATTCCAGAGTACATATGGTCCCATAGAAATCATATTTACTCTCTAAGTACTGATTTAAAAATGAACGTTTTACTGTGCATGTGTCCTTTGCCAGAATGTTAGCTATGTTCAAAGCAATCTGACGGATTCCATCAAATTCCCCAGTGAGACCGCAGTGGGACACCTTCCTTCATTGCAAGCACACCGATTAGCCTTTGGAAGCTGTTCTAAACCAATTTTCTGTGAAGGACATTTGAGGAAATGGAAATTTCCTTCGACTGTCATTTAAGGAGCTCTCCTGTGTAAGTACTTACTGTGTTCAGAGCCAAGTCTCTACTCCTGTTCCTCGCGAGTGGGAAGTCTTAGCACAGAGGATGGTCTATGAAAGCAGATAAACCGCCGATATCGATGCAGCAATTTCCTCACTCCTTAAGTGCTCATATTTCATATCCAGGCTCACGGTGGGTGGACCTTAATCTTCCTGCAGTCACGGACTGAGCTCATTTATTTCAAAAGAAGCAGCATCTCCAAAGAATAAAAACGAGATGCTAATCTATGAAAAAGTACGACCAGGCCTCGCTCCTGTCAAGCCTTCCAATTCCAACCCCCTTTTGAATTACTCGCCTGCTCTTTCTGAGTTCACATGCAAAGCAAGTTCCTTTTTGTATTCGTCCCTGAGCCTGTGTGCTGCCATTGAAGCCATCCATTATATCAGATCGGCGCACCAGCTGTAAACACCACGTCTGCCTGCAGCCGCAACAAACAACCTGCTTGCTCTGCATTCAGAACGCTTGTTTATTCGAGGCTGAAGGTCACTTTCCGCTGTTTTTTTCTCTTGTACATATTGACCAATGAACAGGGCACGTATGATCTTTCATTATTCTCCTTTTATCCCAGGCCCAGAGGGTCTAGCAGGCCACAACAGCGTGGTGAGGGTGCTGGGAGGGTTGTGCGCTAATGGTGAGGATTTGGAAGGGGGTTTGTGTTGTTTCGACTCATTGACATGGAAAATGCTGTAAATGAACAGTTCTACATTTTTCTATTGAATTCTGATCCCCTATGACAGAATAGGGATTTCACAAACGACATGAACCCTTAAAATGCTTAATTTTTACTCACCATATCCCTCCAAAAGTTAATCATTCTTTATTTAGTTGACAAAAGACCTTCAGAGGGACTCTCAGGTACCTGCAAACCTTTCTGAAGGTCATTGCCAACTAAATGTTGACAAAATTGTCAACTTTTGAAGGTGAAAGTCTGAAATTTAGCTTCATATACTGTATTTTCTGCCTTGTGTGATTATAGCAGTGATTGCAGTTTAAGGGTTAATGGATCTTCTAATTCACTATCCAGGAATCAGACAGTAATCATTAGAAACTCTGCTTTTCCCAGAGGAATTCAGGGTGCTTTTTGAGTCATGCTGCAATCCATAGTTTGAGCGGAGGAGGAGCTGTTGCCTTCTTACAAGCACAATGTGCATGAGCTCTCAGCTGCACACTGGGGACAACTCTGCCTGGTGAAGGCATAACGAGGTCCCTAATTATCCCCTCCTCTGAAGTCTCATCACAGCCCAGCACACCAGTCTAGAGGCCTGGGCACACCGTGGTGTTGCCCCCCAGACTTGCAGATACATGCCGTACATATGAAGGGTTTGTTTCCAAAACACAATAATTGCCAAAATTACAAAAGTTGAGATAATACCATTGAGCGATAGCCCTGTGCTCCTTACAAATGGTGCAAAAAAATCTTTTTTTAGAAATTCTCACTATAAGGTGTATTTTTTCATAGTCAAAGTTTGTGTTTTTCTATAAAATGCAAAAGGCCCCAACATAGAAAAAGCTGATTTACGCAAAATGAGTAAACTAGATATATTGCCTTGGAAACAAACTCTTCATATTGTGACGATACACACTGTATGCATGGGGCCCTTTTACCCAAAGGCCCTTGGAATACAATGATTTTAACAGTTCAATTAGCCAATGGGGCCCAATCGCATCTGGAGTAATCGCTGCACTGCGCAAAACTGCACTTAATGTAGGGCCTCTGCTACACCAGGGCTCCCAATTCTCCGTTAGGCACCGTATCTATTGGCCTTCAGAGCGGCTCGCGCCGTCAGCTCTCATCGAGCATGAGTGGCTCCTCTGGTCATGCCTGCAGTCCCTCGAGCTCTTCAATGTCGCTTTGCTGAGCTGGCAGGGCTTGCCCGACAAAGAGCCGGTTTCAAAGGGAGCAGACTTCACTTTCAGCTCCTGGTCTGGAGAAGACGCTGCTCTGCAGGAGTAATGGCTCCCTAATTCCGCACCGCTGTCACCCAGACTGCTCCTATGCCCCTGCCGAGGACGTTTTATCACTTCGTTTCCCTGTTTCCCTTGATCCTGTCTGAGTCTGCTCATTCTTCCTTACCAAAAATAAAAAATAAAAAAAAAAACAGCTTGCTAGCTGGGGGTGCTAACTGGATAAGGTTCTGACAGCGCTCAAGAGAGAGCAAGGTTGTGAGAACAGAGAGAGAAAGAAAGAGTAGACATGGGAGGGGAAAATAGACAAAGAAATGGCCGAGGGCACGCAGCACCTGATCCGAGACTCTAATTTAAATTCAGGCGTTTACGCCACAGTTTAATAATGTTCACCGAATTGTTGTCATGGTCGTCATCAGTGAACGTAGAAAACCAAACCGACTGTCACCAGGAAAATCTAAAACCCAGCGCCTCCCTCCCCAGGCTACTCGGCTAAATCCCTTCCCCTCCCCGTCCCATCCAGTTCCCAAAAAGCGAGGGTAATCTCATTTTTCTGCCTGAATTGTAAACGACCTTCCCCTCCACACTCTAGGGCTGAGAGGGAGGAGAGAACCTAATGCCTTCCATTGTACTTCGCCTGGATGTCCATATGGCATCGTCATGACTGTCAATTGGGTGCATCTTGATGGCCCAATTTAAAGAGAAAGGCATATAATATAGTGCAGAGTAATTCTAAGCGAGGGAATATGGGCTCTTTGTCTCTCTCTGATTCGTCTGTTCCGTTTCACCTCCGCTGAGTGAGCTCGTGACATATTTTGTGTTCATTTTACGTCCACCTGGAGAACCATTACACGTACAAAGGGGGAAAGTATTTGGCAAGACCTCTCCTAGACATAGCAATTAGTCTTGTGTGTTTTTTCTCTAAATAGTTTAATATCCCGCTCCCAAACAAACTTGTGCCATAGGCTCATGACTGTAATTGCAATTGTGTTGATGGCTTACTTCTGTTGCACATTTCAAGCAAATACAGTGTATTTTGGAAAGCTTAAAGAGACGTGTCTTTTTTTTGCCACAAGACTTGGGTTGAAGCCTTAGCTTACATGGCAAACCTGAAGTTTACATGAGTACTATTAGCAGTGCAATTCAACTCATACCACTGGCCTTCACGCAGGCTGCTTGCTCGCTTGATGTGAACAGATATTTTGCGAGGTTAGTGGCCTGAAATACCAGTGACTGCTTATGAATCTGTTCTAAAAAATAAAATTAGTAATGAATCATCCTAATTTTAATATTTATGTGCGTAGCTTGCATTATTTTATCTCAGCTAAAGTCCAATAAATGTGAGTCAAATGCTGTAATTTTTTATGAAACCGTATCATAGTAGCTGTGTAATATATGTACATCTTATATCAACTTAATTTTTGCCTTGAATTTTTGTGACTGTGTTCATTTTTTATTTATTATAACAATCTCAATAGACTTTGTGCACCTGCTGGTTGCAGCACTTCACTGAAGCTATATCAGAATTATATTGAGAAAAATACTCAAACCCTGGATGGCATTTTTATGGCCTCACCATTACGTGGATATCCAATGTGCCACGCTCAGATGGTGGGAAGGGTTTAACGGAAATCTGAGCGAGTCTTTCAGACCACCTGACTGATTTTACTGGAGGCAGATAGTTTCATATGAAATGTGCTGCTTTCCAAAAACAACGGCAACTTAGTGAAAGGCAATAGGAACTCCTGAAATATAATGATTTTACCAATCTGACTCAAATCTCCTCTCCCCGAGGAACTGTCTGAGACTCTGACGCTCGTCTTAAATTAGGATAACCTTGCTAATTTGGATTTAGGCCCAGGAAGGATTAGATATGTGATGTGATTGAGGCAAACTGGTCAGACATGAGTGAAATTATTTTTCAAAAATCCACTCGAGGAGGACTGTAGGGATTAAAGCGGAAAAATTCCTCCAGCCAAGCGTTATGTCTTAGATTCAGCCTGATTTGCTATTTACTAATTTGGCAGAGAAGAGTCTTGACTCCATTTTCTTGATGAATCCTCTAAAGCAGGGGTCTCATACTGGTCTGTTAAAGGGCCCAGAAGCTGCAAGTTTTCATTCCAAACAAGCAGTATCATAACTGTAACAACTAATTTAATCAACAGATCTCAGTATGCACAGTTGATTCGTTGTATCAGGTGAGCTGCTCGGTTGGAATGAAAACCTGTGGCCCCTTGGCCTTTTAACGGACCAGTTTGACACCCCTGCTCTAAAGCGTAAAAATGGCTGGGGCCTGTTGTCATTACATTCAAACACTATGCATTAAATACATTGAGGTAATCTGCATTCTATCCCTGCTATCCATGCCCAGGCTATGGATCTTATTCAGTGCCAAAGTTAGCCAAATCAGTAAGATGAGGCATCGTTCATTTGGATCTCTCCAACAAAAGCAGATTATGCAGGAGAGAAAATTACAGCTTTATTACTACAGAAAAAATAAAGGGAGAAAGGTTGATGAAGTTGATTGCAGTAACTGTTATCTTTACTAATCAAGAACTGTCATCAGCAAAGTTTATCTTCATTTTTGCCAGCAGACTAGCTTTTGGAGGACGTGCTAATCAACACTGTAATCGTACAGGTGCCATTACAGACTCGGCTCACATCAGTTTTGTTTGAGTTTGGCAGCTGTAATCACTTAATTAATCACAGAAAATGCGGAACAGCCTCGCAGGAGCATAATCAAAACCGCAGTGCAGAGCAACAATGGCAGAACTATTCTGTTTCCAATTTTCACCTCCGCACTGAGAAAATGTTTGAGTACGCCTGCAAAAAAAAAAAAATTGAGATTTTCTACTGTCTTACCGTCGCAGAGTACATGTACATCCATCATTCAAACTTAATGGAAGACCAAAGCCTTGTGACTTAAGGCAATTGCACAACCTTTTTTTTATATGAACACAATACTAACACAATACTTGTGTTTAAAAACATCATGGTAAAACCTTTGTAATTGTAGTTCATAAAATTATGCAATTGTGTTTTTCATGCATTGTTACAACCCGGTCTAGGGCAGGCAGCAACAGGTTAAGACAGTAAGGGGAGGACAGGCGGGGAGACTGTAAAAGGCACGAATAGCACACTGCTCAGTTACTCTGGTGCCTAACTGCCTAACCAGAGCTAAACTATTCCTACGGCTAATCTTCGAAGGTTCGCCGGGCTCGGGGCGGCTTTTAAACACGGAGCTCCTGAACTCTCAGTCCGCAAATAAAAACTGAGGGAACGAATAGTGTATCCCCTATGGAAACAAGCTTCCGACCAGAATCACCTTCAAAAATAATAAAGGTAAAATAACAAAGCAAAATAATAAAGAAGTGCCCCGATGGAAGGACTGTGAGATCCAGCTGGGAGCAGCTGACTAACCAGAGTAAACCTAACAGCGTACAGAAAATGGCAAGACAAGAGGGGTAGTCAGATACAGAAACCGAAGTCAAACACCGGGAATTCACCGAGTAACTAAACCAAAACGCAGGCGCTAGAATTCAAGTCAAATGGGAGAGGCCAAGGGTCAACCACCACAATTCAAATAAACCAAATAAAGGGCACGGCGAGAATCGTAAGTCCAAAGGCAATCCGAGTCAACAAAGAAGGCAGTAAAATACTCACAGATCGTGAATGCTAGTTAGAGATCGGAAGAGGAGAGTTAGTCTCCGCGGTTTGACACTAGACCGCGCCTTTTCAAGGGGTAAACCGGAAACGGAAGTGTCAGACCTTAAGCGAACCAAAAAAACAAAAAAAAACAAAGATAATTGATTCCAAAGCACAGATTCACAAATGTATGACAGGGGTCGTAACAGCATGAAATGTTTTTCATGTCAAAATCTGTGAGGGTCTTGTTAAACCTGTTGGGTCTAGAGAGGAACGCTGGCCCCCTCGTACTTAGCAGGCATGCAGGGACGCATTATGTGTTAGACAAAAGCAAAAAATACTTAAATAGGTGCTGTGGATCCGCGCTGCACCTGTTCATGAGATATTTTTTTTTTAAAGTTATGAGGCGGGTGAGTGAGGTTAGCTTTGCCTGAGAGCCAATCGATCACAATTGCCACGTCTGTTTTCTCGAGCGTTTGTTTTGGCGACAGATGTTGCCTGCGAGAGACCGAGGGAAAGAACAGATGATGTTGGGAAATGGGGAATGTTTTTCGCATGAAGCTCTGTCTTTGTGTAATTCATCCTCTAGGCCCTCAGAGAAGGATCGATGTCCATGATATGGACCAGGAAATTCCCCTCACTTCACTCTCGTTGTCACCGCTGGAAGTGTGGGAACTTTGAGGGCTTCTGCTGAATCTCACTCGGCATTAGGCAGCTGAAAAATGGCCCTGACTTTGGCCTTGAGTGTCTGTATTTCAGATCTTGTGTACGATAATGGTCTCAGACTAAGACAGGGCTTATGCACCATTCCTATTCAGAGGTATCATGTTCATTGAACATTTTTTTTTGGGTTAAAAGCATGTTTCAGTTCATTAAAGTTCATTAAAAGGTCAGAGGAATAATATTGTGTATTTCTTGCCTTTGAAAAATACATGATGCCGATGATTGAAGGGATGCTGGGACTTTATTGAGTTAGCTAGTGCCTGGAATGTTGACTGCGACCCTGTGGACAGGTTGGGTGAGGTTCAGTGTTCAGGCACATCTAGTGAGCTCATCTCGAAAGATTATATGGCCAATACAAACAGATGGCTCAAAGATACACCATTATTTGAATACCAGTATGGTTTGTAATCAAGGACTGAAGGTCGCAGAGGTACACTGGGATAACTGTTCTGCTGGTGAATATTCAACTGGCTCTTATTTGCCTTTTTTTCTACTGCTGTTATCTATGCCGTGCCCTTTTATCATTAAGTACTGTGTGTCGGGCTTTGAGATTATATCCCTGATAAAAAATTACTATAGTTCCAAGCTATCGTTATCCTATGGTAAATGGATGGTATTTTCGCCACCATTGTGTAGTATTACTATATTGAAACTATAGTTATTCAGACAACAGCAATACAGTTGTGTGGGCTACAGAAATATTGTGGTACTGTTGACTGTGGTAGTACTATAGTTATGATCTGATGGCTGTAGCACTACTTAAGTTATACTATGCAGACTATAGCAATACTGTAGTAATGCCATTAATACCATAGTATTACTAAAGAATAGCTATAGGATCTTTTCATAAGGGATGCACTGCTGGTTTACTGAGTGCTGACTATGGATGACTTAGCTCTGATAGAAAATAGCTTTGTTTGCCTTGCAGTTTGTTGGTCATACGGGATCGTTTTCCGAAGGTTGAGTCAGAGGGTGAGTAATGTAATAACTTCTCCAGGAGGTTAGAGCTGCCAGGAGGATTTACAGGGTGATTACTGAGAGTGTCAGGCAGAGGCTCAGGGTGAGTGCGCCGGCACAGAGACATGCGCCTGGATACAGCGGCATGCGTAATCTCTGCGGATACCTGTGGCCTCTAGCGCAGAACCGCACCCTAACAGCTTGATGTTGCTGAGAGGGAACTTAGCATTTATTTCCACCATCACACTGTCACAGCCCTGTTCCCACCTGCCGGACTTTCCTCCAATCAAATTGAGTTTCCTCACAGGAGACTTGACACACTTCTGAAGCAGAATATATGAGCTAGCTATTCGCTGGGCAAGAGACATTTTCCTTTCTTGAAATGAGTCAAAACCGTCCCATTCTATTGATTATATTTTTTGCCAATGACTGAATGAATGAATGAATGTGAATGAATGAATAAGCTTTCACAAAATAAATGATTATGCACATAACAGAATGAGCGATGTTTTGGTCTTTGCAACACAGATGTATTGGTGATACAGTAAAGAATGATGATTTTAATTCACTTGTTTACAAAATTTGCCGGCTTATGTCGAGCTTTTGCAGACTCGACATAAGCGAGTAGTTTTTAATTGTTAAGCACATGTGTATCTTGTCATTGCTCTTGATGTTAGGTGTTATGTAATATCTAACATGTCATCCGCCTACTGCGGCTGGTCAGGCTACCGCCACTGTTGCATTCTGCACTGTCACGTTTATCCTGGTTTGTGCATCTGTTTGTTTTAATGGTTTGTTGCCATCTGTACATATTTGTGAGAAGCCAAAGGCAAATTTCCACCTCGGTGGACAATAAAGTCAATCAGTCAATCGAGTCGTGATGGCTCTCCACGTATCCCTGTCTCTCATTGCCTGGTTCATGCTGTCTACATCAAGGCCAGTGTCATTCCTCAGCGTGTCTGTGAAAGTTGTCATCGTTCTTCTGGGCTTCCTTTTCCCGTGTCTGGGAATCCAGAGCACCGAGTCTGCTGAGATTTCATCCCTGCTCCTGTGGCTGTGTCCTGCAAACTTCAGCCTTCTAGTAATTGTATCAGACTGTTATGGTAGACCTGAATACAGTTCCCTGTTTGTGATGCCTTGCATCCAGTGGATGTTGAGAGCAGTTCTAAGCAGCCTCGTGTAGCATCCGTCCAATTGCTTTACAAGTTTGGTAGTAACTCTCCATGTCTTGCACCCATATGGAAGGACTGCTTCGACGGTCGAGAGGAAAAGCCTCAGTTTCAGCTCCTGTGAGAGGTTTGATCTCAAGATCCTTTTTAGCTTGTTACAAGCCCGCCAGGCAGCTGCTAAAACTAGCTAGGGTTTATTCTAACAGTCTTTCTGTTCAACAGTCAAACTGGCTGAAATATGCTAAACCCTGGTGCTTGTTGTTGCCGCGATTTTAAGTCCAGCCTAGGTTGACGCGCTCAAGCGCTTCTTTTGAATCAAACAACCAAGTTGAGTTTGAGGTTTGTTTAAAAGAAAGAATATTTATTGAATTTCAAAAGAGATGATTAATTGTACCTTGATTCCAGCGTGAATTGCTCCTACCGTGCAACATGGAGGTAACAGACGGTTGCGCGTCCACATATTTCTTGTTTTCCAAGTTCAGTTCAAAGTGCTTAAAGTGGTCAAAAACTGTAAAGCTGCATACCTTGCGTACAAGCTACACCCCCAACAGAGAATGACTCCCAAGCTAAATTGTGTGTAGCAGATCAGGTGCTTCAGTCACCTGTCTGAAGAAGGAGGGTCCACACACAACTCAATGTGGCACAGAGAAAGCAATACAAAATTTAATCACTCTATAAATTAACATAAATGCAAAGCATGAAGTAAATATTTTGTATCTTTGTAATTTTACCATAAATAAGACCAACAAAATCTGGCTCCAACACATATCCTCACTGGTCCAACTTCATGCAAAGCCATCTTAGGGAGGTGGGATAATATTTGAGATTGTTTCTATCGTCAGTCACAATGCAAATTCAGATCCAATATGCACCATTCTCATGCTGAATTAGCTTGCGGTTGGTGGTCAGTCTAAAAACTTATGAAGCTGTGTGTGCTGTTGTGTGTTCAGTGAATATTGGATGAGACTACGTGATTCTGTAATCATTGTCTTACCTGAATATTTTGATGACTGAATGTGAACTGATGCTATCAAAAAAACTCCCAAACAGGTATGCTTGTGTGTTGTAAGCGTTAGACAATCCTGATGGAAAATGATGGAAAATTTAATTTTGATCCAAAACCAAACTCAGGTGACAGTAATAACAAGACTTTAAAACATGGCTAAGAATTAGATTTGCTTAATTTTAGTCAACATTTACGGCCCAATCTGTTCGTATTTGGGCAGAGAGACTGAGTAAAAAAAGGACTGCAGTGATTATAGGGACCACACGATTGAGAATACCCTAAAACTGATTCTGAATGTCTCTATTTTAAAGTCATATCGTTTACAGAGCCAAAAAGCAAAAGATAATAAGTAATAAAGAAAAAAAAATGAATTAATACCAATGGTAAGTACCATATGCATAATGAATGTAGAAAAATAATAATGTAAGGTGCACAGGTGATTTAAAGGGGCTTCTCAGGAGCTGTGGTGAGCAGATGTGCCATTATGGTAGCTAGGAAACAAATAAATAAACTAATGAGCAATATGGCGATGCTCATCTCTCGTTCAGTGGGCTGTGCTTGTGATTTAAGTGACGGCGGTCTGATGGTGGGGACACACAGTTCTCTGACAGGCTGCAGTCAGGGAAGGGCTGGGGGGTTGGGGGATGGGGGGGGTGGCCTTTTAGATGACAACAAAAGATTAATTTGGCTCCCTTACTTTGTGCCTCTCTCCGCCATTCATTAAAGCCTTTCCAGCCAGTAAACCAATTAAGCATGAAAACACAAGACAACTTGCTCCTGCCACTTTGGCGTGTACGATGGTGTGAGTACGGGCGGGCGGTGGTGCTGCGAATCCGCCAAAGTGAGTCAGATTCAGACTCTTTTGTTTCCTTTAATCGAGAAAAATCCGGTTAGCGCCTCGTTAGCGCCGCTCCACTCATGCGTATCAGTATCGCACCCGGTTACTATAAATTTCAGTCTCTGCAGAGACGGACGGCATTAAAAATTTATAATGCCTTACATATGCTCTCAGTACCTAATTCCTACAGGTGCTTTCCCTGCTTGAGACATTGGCGATCGGCCAGTGTGGAAAATATCCCTCATTAAGACCGGCGAGGCTGTGTGCTCACGCATTACTGCAGTGACCCTGAACCTGCTCTGTGCAAACACCCGAATAACTGACGGCGGTGTAACACAAACACAGTGTCCCTCTCACCCCTCATGCATGTGTCCCATAATCCCCAGCAATGTCCACACCAGGCAGGTGCTCATGCACGGCCAGTTATAAGGCCCAGGAACGAGGGGCCAGACTGTGAGCACTGCAAAACAGCTGCAGTGCTCTGTTATTCTGCTTTTGAGTGGTTTCCTGGCAGCATCCGTGCTAAACCCTTTGAGCGCCAAATAAATTTTCAAGGAATTTAGACCGTAATTATCCCGAGCTGTTGAAAACCTATCATGTGTAAACTTGTTTAAAAGAGCTCCCCTGCGGGAGCTCTTTTAAACAAGTTGACACATGATAGGTTTTCAACAGTATCTGACTTTGATATCTCCCTCCGTGGCGCTCAAAGGGTTAAACCTCTCGTAAAGTGTCTCGATTCTTCCTCACTTCTCTCCTTCCATCTCCATTTCTCCTCTTGCACTTTCTCTCTCATCTTCTCGCTTGGGGTACTTCCTGATTGAAAATACCGCAACAGATTTGTTTAGTTGGCCAACTCTGCCTCTCTCTCTCTCTCTTTCTTGCTCCGAGTCTGTCGTTTATCCTGTCTGAAAGTGTTACAAGTGGGCTATGGGAAAGACCATCAGTGGCACTCGCGGTGAAAATCTCTCTCTCTTTTTTTCATTATCCACACTAGTCTATTTCTTCCTGTCTTGGTTTCTCACCCAATCCCATCCCCCGAGCTCAGCCCAGTCTGTTCAGACACAAAGCATTTTCTTTCCTTCGCTCAGTTTCAACATTTTTGGCTCATTTCTGCTGTTTATTTTTGATTGGGGGCCAGTCACCAACATTCTGGCTGGGCTTGAGTCCAGACAGCCATTCATGAGAAGCATTCTTTCCCTGTGACAGAGTGTACTGTTGAGAGGAGAGGAAAGTTATCCATTGAGAGTAGGTGGGGAGTAAATTGGCCTTACAGTCACTAGTACTCTGCTCCAACCAATCAAGCGAGATTTTCAACACTGCATTACAATACAGTTTGGCCCCAGGGCTCAGGCCCTGTGCTTGCATGTCGGAATCGACGGGCAAAGCCCTGATGAAAAATTACTACAGTCCCAAACTCGTCATCCTACACTTTAGATTAGATTAGATGATTCTATTAGGTCTCTCTTAGAAGAAACTTGATTTGGAAGACAAGCTTCTGCTGAACACATAGACATATTACAAAAAAGAATGCAATACAACAGTGCAATACAGAACGATACAACATTTCACGTGACATTAGCGCCACATCACTATACGCACATACACAGTCACTCACTCGGCACCCACCTCACCTCCACCACATGCCTGCTGCACACTCCTGCTCATACTCACATTTTAGGGACTTTACATAAGCCCATACCCAAACCTATCCACAAACACGCACGCACATACATGTCATAGGTCACAGAAGTTATACCAGACACATTATATATATTAAAAAAAAAATGGATGGTATTTTCGCCTTCATAGTATAGTATTATTATAGTTTACAGCAATACAGTTGTGTGGACTATAGTAATATCATGGTACTGTTGACTGTGGTAATACTATAATTATAATGTGCTGGCTATAGTACTACTCTGGTAATACTACACAAACTATAGTAATATTAAGCCATTAATACTATTGCATTACTGAGAAATAACTATGGGATATTTTCATAAGGGAGCTTTTCTCCTCAACTATATAAGCCTGACCGTGAAGCTGCCCGGAGTCAAGTCTCCGTGGTCTGTGTGTTTGTGACCTCTCAATGGTATATTAACTATTTCACCTCTTTCAGATTGTAGACAATGTGACCAATCAAAATCAACCCCCGTGCCAAGTGATTTATTCAGGCTGTTGGAATAATTTTTTTCAACCAAGATCACATGACCTTAGTGACTGCAAGACCCTACAGGAAGGGCTCCAGTCGTCTCACGCTTCATGGAGTCAACACCAGTGAGTCACATTTTTGAGGAAAATGATGTTGATGTTACTTTGGACTGACTAGCTTCATCCGCATCATTTCACACTGGAACTGAATAGAAATAATTCACAGGTGTCCAAAAAACACCAAAAAGGAATGGCAAAAGTCATGCCCTTATTGACGGGGCTGGATATGGTTTCCCCATTTTTCTGAAAAGGTCTGAAACATGACTTTTCCTTTTCCATTTAATGCCAATAGTCTGAGTTGTGGCTGTTGAGGAATAGCTGGCTGAAAGAACATTGGAAGACCCCAGTGTTAAAAGTACTAAAGATCTCCATTTTGAAAAAAAATATATTGAGAAAATCGTCTGAAAATCGTACCTCACGATGTGCAAAAATGTTACTTTCGTACTTTTAGTACTCTGCTCTTCTATTGATTTCAGAATTTGTGTCGGCCTTGAAAGCTTTCTGGCCTGTCAAATCTGCAAAGCGGGCATCACTGCCATTTGATTCGGTTCAAACGGATTCTTTGGAAGGGTTGCCGTGACAACGCACGACAGTTTGAGTATTGTTCACAGCAATATTTAGGCAATGAGACTCTTTGCAGTAAACTGCAGTGTGTGTAACTTTCACTGCGTTGCTGCCAAAAACATGTTGGATTTATTCCACACCCTCAATCTCAGCTCACTCTGTCTTCTGCCTGCTTAATTCTGTCCTAATTTTTCATAATGTAATTAATCCAGGCAAATTAATACATTCCTTTGTAATTTTGCAGTAAATGTCATTTGGTTTAATTTGTTCAACTGATGACACATTCAGCGCCTGTCATATCTGGTTTGAAATGTATGGAGGCCAGGCAACAAAGGATAAGATATTGAAAGCCGCAGACTTGCGCTCAACTCAGTGCTGGCATAACTTCAAACTACTCTACTCTTCTCTTCATGCCAGTATTTTCAAAAATGTTTACAGATGTCTGTATTGATCATAGTGTTGCATAACATCATGTCTGAAATTGGCTGGGTGACTTCAAGCATTATCGGGGGAAAAAAACCCTCGCCCTGTGTTTCTTCTGTTATTACATATTAGTATTGTGTACTCTACCATCCACAAAACTTAAAATGGTGGGACAATTAAAGGTTTATGAAAATACTTATTGTAGAGAATCTTCACATTTAATGCTTTAAGAGATTTGAGTACTTAAGAGAGGCTTGAGGTTTGTTGAATCTCGCAAACCACACATAAAGGTGCCCAGTTTTTTTATTTGAATTCAGACATTTATGGATCATTAAATGCTTGATTTTCTGAAAACTCTCTAGAGTTATGAAGACCTAGTTTGGTTATTGTTTATGGGGAACTGTTCATATGGGTGGAGGCCGGGTGCTGAGCAGACTTTACTTCTTTCCTCAGTGAGGAGAGCATATGCTTTTATCTTTGTATTAATAGTAATAAACAGAAGCCAATAAACACCATCTCTTCTGTCAAGACATTGTGATTTTGCTCTTCATTTTATTTAGCTGTTGCCTGCGGTGTGAAGCTCCAGTTCATTTGAAGCTTTGAGATCAGTAAATGAGGCCAGTCACTGTAGTAAGGGGCAGTTTATATATATTCTTATTGGTACGGAACAGTTTATGGAGCAGAGCTTATGAGTAATGGCACAGCTGGGTGAAATTTTCAAAGAGCGAGTTTTGGAGCGAGGTTCTGTGGCTAGCTGCGACATTACATGAAGTTCATTGAGCCCGGGTGACGCTCAGTCTCGCACTCTGGGGTAATATACGGCGTCTTGCTGCAGCTGAAGTTTTGCAGCGAAATGGCTATGATTTGTGACTTCCCCAGAATGTCAGGCCATCTTTAATACTTTGTGTCAGACAGCCGGCCTCCTTGTCTCCTCTCCTCCCACGCAACCAGCTTCCTGTCTCACTCGCTCTTTCCGCGTAACTGTTACACCGATGGAATCTGTGTTTCGCAACACGATGGTCACGGTGCAGATTGTAGATTCCTTCTGTAGTGCATCGGAATGGGCTCTTTGCCCCAGTGAGTGTTTCTAATTTTGCCGCTAGGAGTCATCTGACTCGCATCATCCCAAACTGCTGCGGTGGCAGAGCATCACTTAGAAAGATGGGAAACCCCTGCTTTGCTGTAGAGCGCTGCTTGTGTTCACATTCATCTGCAATGACATGTCGTCTCACCCTGGGAACATGCATAGGTTTATCATTGGCCTGGAAGTGAGACACTTCTGATCTCATAATAAAATGTTTAATGTGTGCATTTCTATAGGTGGGGCTACTATCCTGGGAATTTCATAATACTGAACCCCCACAGTGGCCCTAAAAGAGGGGAAGGCCCCTCCCTGACCCTAATCCCACTCCTTAAGGCACCACAAGGCGATGTTTTGTTAGCATGTCTGATGGTAGTGTCAGGTAAAACCCTTCAGCAGTCGGTCCAGTGAAGGTACATCTCAATTGATGCCACTTCTACAGGTCACGGCCGCTCGACAGAAAAATGTTGGTGTGAATGTGTCCGCCGCAGGTTGAATGGAAAACCAATCAAATATAAGCACAGAAAAAAAAACAGCAACATGTCAGCCTCTTACTTTCCCGAGTTATCTTTCCACGGCACCTTGGGGACAATCAGTACATGGACTGAGGGAGTTAGAAGGTTCCGGTAAATTGAAATCTGTGCTTTTTAATCAAATTGAGAGCACATTAAATAGTCATACGGGACTGCTGTTTTCCCAGACAATGACACCGGAGCCTGTGTTTGGAATGATAAGTGATTATCGCACAATACATAAATGATTCTGTGTTTTCCAATGCATCAGCTCTAAATTGCATTGCCTGCGCCTAAAAGGCTATTCAGGTCCCATCAGCCTCAGGTGAACAAGCCGTTTCGCATTAAAAATCCATCAACGCAAGTCCTACATCAAAAAAATGCATCAGCGCAGCCACAAGATGGCTTCCACTGCAGATAAATACCAACAGAGCCGTTGACTGTGAGAACAGGAAAAGGGGCTTTCTTTTTGCATGGGGGTTCTGTTGCAGCTTTTGTCTTCTTGGGCAGGGTAGAGTGTGTTTGAGTGTGTGTGTGTGTGGGGGGAGGGGGGGGGGGTACTTTTTAAGAGAATGTTTCTGTTTTTTGTCTTTTTGTTTTGTCAGTGGATGCAGTGTGAATGAGAGCCATTAAATAGCCTTAGTCAAGGAGAAAGAAATGTGGGCTCCCTCGGAGCATTAGCTACACCCCCCCTTTTTGGTCCTCTCACCCCTGCACTGCTTTGGCCCAGAGCATTGTTAGGGGTCCCCCCCAGGGCTCAAAGACACTCCCAGCATGGTGCCTTCGAGGTTCCCCTGTCCTTTTCCATCAGAGAAACAACGCAAGAAAAGATGAAACATCCACAAGCTTCCATTGAATATTTAAGTAAAGAGAATCATCAGTGTGAAAGGGAGAGGAACAGGACTGGGTTGGGTGGGGGGGGGAGGGTTTAGAGGGGTCCTTACAATATAGAGATAGGAAGGGGAGTGGACGATCGTTTTGTGCATTATGTTCAGTGTATATCACAGTTCTCATCTCTGCGAGATTCCGTTACACTGACTGGATATTCTCTTTTCGGGAATGTTGCGACTCAATTACGTGACCGTTGGACCTTAAAAACAGGGCTTTGACAACATTCTTGAGTTTGGGAGTTTTGGCGTGGGTTCAGTATCAGTCAGTCTGCCTGTCCTTCTGAAATTCGAAAGTTGATGTACCTTAATCTCGAGTTGGTCGGTGGCAATTCTGGAACAACAGGCTCCAAGGGAAGTAGCCGGGACTAACTAATTTGGATGCGTTGTGGGAACACACTGGAGAGGCGCTCCAAGCTGTAGATTCTATGAAAGTGTGAGCAATGGAGTGGACTCTAAAGTAGTCTGGTGACCGAATCAGAGAAAGCGGACCTTTGGAAGTGCAGGCTCAGGCGCAGTGCCGTTGAGCAGGACCAGGTGAGGACGGCTCGGGCTGGAGACCAAGGGCAGTATGTGGCTTTGGGCTCTCGTGGCTGCTCTTGTGGTACAGCTCCCTATTTTGGGGCTCCCCCAGCAGGCTTCTCACAGGACACCTCACCGTGCGGGGCTCGGTGGCTCCCAGGCTCACTGGTGCACACGCCAGCAGGGGTCCGCCCGGGGGCGACATCTTGTCCCCCTCCCCCCGCGGCATTCTGGCGGCCGGGGACACAAGTGCACCCCAATCTTCCATAGTAAGTAAGGGACACTGCATCCTCGCTCACTAAAATGACTGCCAAGTCCACAGATGTCCTCATAATCTACCAATATAGCAAACTTTCTCTGATCGTCGCGCTTGCAGATTTATGGGTCAGCTATTTTAGTCGTTGGTACATTTTTCCGTCCATTCGAATTACTCATGTCATCTCTGAGTGAGAATCTGCATTTTAAATACCGAGCAGTCTGTGCTGTCATATGTTCTTGTTCCCCTGTGTCTCAGACATTTTGTTTCTCAGAATTGCTGTCCATATATATATATATATATATATATAAGGGTAGAAACGCCAGATTTAGTTAGCCATTTCCGCTAATTTCTACATTATGAGAGTTGATTGGAAAATCTGATCCTAATTGAGCTCTTCAAAACGCAGGTGTTGTCTTATAAAGGGCCCTAATGAAAATCATAACAGGACATACTAATCTAGTCCTCAAACTCATTAAACGGCACACTCCTTGAAATGCACCCAGTTGCTTTTTTCTTTCACTGAATGCTACTCACTCGCCAGCTCAGCCTGGCACATTCATTCCTTCAAGAGGCTAATTCTGAAAAGGACTCAGAGAGAGTTCCGGATTAAGAGCAAGTTCATTTCAAGTGTCCTTCAGCTGGGTTCTCTGAGGAGAGGGACCTTCTAATTCCACTGCAAAAGTACAACACTCTCCCCTGGAGCTCCAATCGCCAAATCCAGTTTTACATTTGACACCTGCGCAAAAATAAAGGGTTGGCATGGAGAGGGCGGGGAATATTTTTGATGCTTGCGTACCGAATATTCTCAGCAACTGCTTAATCCTATTTCACTAGAGGCGAGTAGTTTTGGAGGCTGCAAACTATGTGGCCTTGTGAGGATGAATCTGCCTGTATTGTCCCGGAGGGGCTTGAGGAAGTGGGTTGTGAGTTGGCCAACTCAATATCCTCGCGTTGAATGGCTTATTTCTGTTTCGTGTGAGTGGGAGTTGCGGGTGGGAGCAGGCGAGGGAGGGAGGGTGCAGAGGTCCTGAAGTTGTCTGGGAGTCGTTAGAAAAGTGGGTGTCCTGGTAATGAGCTTCGTTCTTGGTTTTATCTTCCCGTAAGGCGCCAAGAAGGGGGAAGATTCGGCTCTGGTGCTCAAGTAGCTTTGCTGTTTCCCTTCTCGGCTCTTCAATGACAACACCCCACGCCCACCCCCCCTCCGCCAGGACAAATGTGTCACTTTCCCGGCATCAATGATAGTCTGATCAAGGTCGCCCTTGACAGAGAGGAAATAGTCATTTGCAGTGTTGAAACAGCTGCTGTCGTCACTCAGTATGCATTAATGGCACCGAGTGGATGGGAAGTAAGTCCAGGCAAAAACAGCTGTAAACGAAAACCAGAAAGTAAAATACGAGCTTCGAGGCTTGTTACGTCTGAGGTACTACTGTTGTGAGCGCAATGAAAATCAGGCATGAGAACGTTACCAGCCACATGCACCTTTGACTCTGTTTTTGTCTACTTGTTTACCTTTGTAGGGCTGCATCATTACGTTGATTCACTGAGCCTTGCCTGTATTTAGCAGACTGACTTTCATGATTAGATCTGTAATGCAAAGTAGTACATGATTGAGGCCTCTGATATGGGTAAATAATGCCTTTGCCCTTGATGGAAGACATGCCGGATTTTAAACTCAAGCGGCTTCCAATGACTCTGGAGTCTCCTGAAAAATGACACTTGAGTGAGGTCAATGTAGAGGTCAGGGGTCAAGGCTAAAGTCATAAGTGTGTTGGTATTGATTTTTCCCTTGCTTACCTCAATGCGCTGTTGTCATCCAGAAAACCGCAATGTCTCGTCTTGCCAAACCGCAGACAAATCTCTCTCTGCCCTGCCAGAAAATGGCATTTTTATTTGAACTGTGTTGAAATAAGACAAAAATCAATAAATAAAAAAAAAGACTGGGAGTGAGTTTGAGACAAAACATTGTCCAATGTTATGTTTAAAAACAAAGCAAGATCAGTGGTGTGTGTCAAGCACTGGAAAGTCTTACTTGAATTTTACCGGAGGATATCATTCCTTATTGTTCTTTTTCCACTTCAAGAAAGTACTTATTTTTGTTGAGAAATGCTTCCAGCCTTTATAGATAGAAACTGTGTAGATTGTATGCCATTATAGTTTCATATTTTGCTGGGATTTTCCTTGATGCTCTAGGCTATGAGGTTAACAGGAAAAGCACAGAGGGAGAGATACTGGTATGTGGAACAGAAATGGAAGGCATATAGCCAGGAAAGACAACTCTGGGTTTATTAGTTATGTTGTGCCCTTGTGTAATGATTAGGGTTCTGAGATTCTGACTCGGCTTGGTAAGGTTTCAGCCCTCGTAGCTCGATAAGAATCCCAGGCCAGCTTCTAGCACAGCGCGTGGAATTTCTGCAGCAAAGCTGTGTTTTTTTACCGTGAAAACCTGCTTCAGCATGGCAAAAGTTAAGTGGGTTCAGTTTGATATGGTTTCGCTCAGGTGTTAATGCCAAACGAATGTATTTCAGATGATGCACTGGCAGAATCAAGACTTGCTACTGATGCTGAGAAATTTGAACAGCAGTTGCCAACTTTCTCAGGTTTGTTGCCGAAGCCAGAATACAGTAATGACCCATGGGCCAAAATATACACATTCCCAGATACAAAGTTAAGTTAAGTTTTATACTGTGTTGCGTCAGTAACTCTCAACATTATCAGGTGTGGCTAGATTTCATTTATAACGCACACCTGACAACTCTCACGCATTCAGTGTGAGTATGAGAAACCTATTTTCGTTCCTCTGCTATAGTCAGCAATTATTCAATCAACGCGTATGTAAGAGATTCTCGCACGGAACTGAAGTCCTTGTGCACGGAGGAGTTGGAAGCAGTGGAACTGCATAAAGACGTTTCAAATGATCTTATTTCATTCAAATGATCGTGAAACACCTGCATTGCTTCCAATCCCTGAATAAAGAAAAGCATGAGAAGTCCGGACTCGTAATCGGTATGCGTTATAAATGAAAACTAGCCATACCTGATAATATTGAGAGTTGTCTGAGTTTCAGTAATGGTAATTTAAATGAATGATTGAAAACAGGTCATGACCAGTCATTAATTTTAAGGGATTGCTTGGAGCCTCCCCTATCGGCACTGGGGTGCATGTATGGGAAAAATCTTCTAAATGTGCATCAAGGAAGCAAGTTAATGTGAGCCCTGGTTAAAATAACTGTAAGAACTTGAGAATGAGAGATGATGCAATGAAAAACAAACTCTCTTCACGTGTATAAGCAATCCGCAGTATGACTGGTTCATGACTTCAGACTTTGATGGGACAAGTTTGACCTCTGCGCCTACAGTCCTGTCTCTCATCTGGCCTCCTCACCTCAAAGTTTCCCCCCTCAGTCATGGCGGAACTGCTCTCTCAGCTGCTCGTCTGGACATTTTGGGCGTGACTTTACTCTCCGATGAGCGAATGAGAGCGTTTGAGTGAAGTGGGTGACTCATTCTGTACTGTGGCAGCCGGCAAACTGAGGTGCTGCAGTTTGCCTCATCTATCAAGGAGCGAGGGGCCATGCTGTCACACACCTCATTTGGAGATAAAAATCGGACCATTTGGAATGGAAACGGGTCTGAAAATGCTATTACCGGGCCTGCATGTTGTGTGTGTGTGTGTGTGTGTGTGTGGGTGCGCATGTGTGTGTGTGTGTGTGTGTTTGGGGGGGTCAGACCAGCACAATGGGAGCATTATTAGGACAGATGCGCAAGCATGGAGAGGATGATCGTTAGGCGATATGTAGGTGGGCGAGAGGTCAGTACGAGCCACATGAGGGATCTCTCCACACCAACACAGGCCTCATTCATCACCTCATGAGACTACTGACCAGAGTCACTCAGCCACATGTTCACATGCTTTATAATAATCCATCCATCCATTATCCATACCGCTTCTTCCTCGCTACGGTTGCCAGGGAGCTGGAGCCCCTCCAATCTAACTGTGGATGAAAGGCAGGGACACGTCCTGGTCAGCTCACCGATCCATTTTAGGGTGTCCACACCATTTACTCATACAGTCATACCTATGGGGCACTGTAGAGCTTGACTTCGTCAATCAGCCGAGCGAGAGCGTCTTTGGACTGTGGAGGAAAACAGAATCGCCCAGAGAAAACCCACCTGAGCGAAAGAAGAAGACACCAACGCCACACAGACAGGCCCAGGGCTGGATTCAAATCCACAAATTGTGGCGAGTGGCATAGTTTCGATCAGAGCAGCAGCCATGGCATTAACTGAATAGTATGTCAGTCCAAATTTTCAGTATGGGTTGTTCATAACTAGCCCCAGTTTATTTTATTTTATTTTTTATTTGTTTTATTTATTTATTTCCCATTGGAGCACAGCACACAGCAGGTCACGACAAATGACGACTACTGTCTGCGTTTTTTTCCCTCCAAGTGACAGAGTAAAAACATTCCTCTGCATTTTTAATGTATCCTTTCAAGAATTTCCAATAAAATGAAGTATAACCCTTAATTTGAGTTTGCGCACTTTTCCTCGGGAACACTGAGCTTTTAGGGCAGGGGTGTCCAATCTTCCCCATATGGGCCGATGTGGGTGCAGGCCTTTGTTTTAGCCCAGTGCTACAACACCTGAATCCACTATTCAGGGGGTTCAGTCAAGAACTTGATGAGTAGAATCAGGTGGTTAAGTGCTGGGCTGTAACTAAAAGCAGCGCCCACACCGGCCCTTTGTGGATTAGTTTGTACCCCCCTGTTTAAGGGCGGACAAAGAACAGTTATAAAAAAAGGCCCTGTCTTACGTATTTATGAATGACACAAACGCAACTATTTAATAGCTTACTAAGGTTATTTTAATTACACAAACACCAAAGGCTCTTTTGTCCGCCTGATTTAGGCTGAATCGATACAGATATGTCGAAAAACCACATTTGCATTTTTACCCGTAAAATGGCGCTTTCCCCAGCTGAGTTTAATCCTCGTGGATTCATGCACTCAGCGATCCCGTGAAGCTTTGTAGCCGTCTATGGTCTGTTCTTTCAAACGCCATGAAATGTCGTAAGACATGCCTACGTGTCCACGGCAGCGCAGCTGTGGGATACTGGCGGGGTGAGTGTCTGGCCGTATAACAGAAACCTCTTGGCAGAAAACGGGGAGATCCGAGGCGTTCCAATTAATAAACAGAAATCACTCGAAGTCTCTGGGGCAAACATAAACAGCAAAACCAACATTTTGACTTAAGTGTTAAAACTTCTTTTTCCTGCCTTTCTTTTTTCCCCCCTTCCTTTTACTCCCAGTTTAATTTCATACTGAACCGCATAGCCACCCTTTGTTTAGTTATAAATCATTTGCGCCCACCAGAGGGCGCTCTTGTGTTGGTTATGAACCAATGCTCGCTCCAGCGTCTCACTGCTAGTCTTAAGCCGAGAGAGAAGTGAGACAGTCCCATTCAGTGGTGTGAATTGCAGTTTACGCGTATTCATTTGCGACATACAACTGTGGAACGCACATTAATTAATAGCACATTTTTGTTTCGATGTATGCGTTGCCTGAGGGAGGCTACCTGCTTTCATAACTAGAATGAGTCTTTTTTTAATGCACGGAAGACTGTTTCATTCCCGTATTAATTTTGCTTTCAAGCAATCGAGCATGATTTCAGGGATCATACCGCGCGGCCGCAGTGTATCATCATCTGGATCATCTGGAATCTCACTGTGTCCTCGTTAAGCTTTCTATGAATGTGCCTGTAGGCACAAAAGTCGCTCTTATGACACTGACCGTCGCAACGATAATACATAAGAAATATTTCCCGTTGAGAAACGATTGCACAAAAACTCCATATTTGGTACATTTGCGATTTTCATGCGGTATATCTCACTTTCAATTTCATATTTCAACTGTGCGATGTCAGTCTGGGTTTGAGAAAATCAAGTCCAAGACGCGTACCAACCAAAAGAAGTCGGTATCCAGTGATTATGTGCCAGGGACCCTGTGGTGGCAGAAAACATTAAAGTGGAATATATGCCTGTCGAGCAGGGGTAAATCTTTTATTTGGTAATGTAGATTAAGATCTTTGATCACGAGGAGGGGGAAGCTGAGTTCTCGGTTAATCGCCACTAAAGTGAATTTTAATTGACTGATTAAGATCGTATCTTGGCCGAGCACAGCGCGCATGGGATTTAAAGGGCGCACAACACGCTGCATAGATGAGCTGTTAGCCGACAACCAGTGTTTTACAATAACGTGTCCTTGAATACTCGCTGGTAGCCAAAACCGTTTGTTTAAAAATACAATATAAAACAATGCAATAAAAATTACTAGCTGTTTGGTCCGTTTGGATGATTTGAACGTTGGCACATTGCAACTTGAGACAACCTTGCTGGAGAGTTTAACTCGCCAATTTTACTCGCACCATGCCACTAAGTTCTCCCACGCACTTGGAGGGGCCAAATCACACAGTTGACACGTGAAAATACATTTATTTATTTGATGATTCATTTGTGTAGTGATTTGATTTAGCCCAGTATGAGACAGACATTAATGTGTGCAATCACTGTTAAAGCCTACAGTTTCAACAGGTAGGCCTATCTAATTATCTGTGTGCATATTAGTGAATTAAAAATCCAGTACCGGTGGTGTTCAAATAAGCGATGTTTTACATTAGATCGTGTTCTGCATGAGGTATCGGGATGGGTCGATTCTTGCAATATTTTTAATCGGTTTAACTGTCCAGTATGTTACCCTGCCAGCACTAGCATTATACCCGACAACAAAAAATATTTCGGTCCTGGGACACGGTGCGCGTAAAAATCAATTCGGTTCCATGGGACAAACTGATAGTAGGCTATTTCAGTCTCGAAAAGGTTAAATCGGCTCGTTGGAAAGGCCCATTGTTTCACTGCTGAGAGGGGAGGCGGCGCAAACCATTTACACAGCCATTCAACTCCGCTGCATGGAAAGCCGTTGTTTCCAATCCCCCTAGCCGAGGTGAAGGGGTCCGGCTGAGCGCATTCAGGGGATCCTAAACCTTAATTCAAAATTGTGGCAAAATATTTACCTGGCGTCTTATGGTTTTTTTCTTTGATTTAGTTTTGCCGCGGTCCAAACCTGGATTTTAAAAAGTGTGTCACATGTGGAAGTGATCCAGCAGCGATGCTTGTTGGTTGCCGTCTCCGCTTTTATTCTTGACCTGGGTAAAGAAGCCCTGAGAAGTTAGATCACCGGGCGAAAGACAGAAATTCGCAGTGAAATGATGTGAGCTCTCTGCGGAAACGGTATTTTCTTTCTGCATCTTAATTTCAAAATCCTTATTTCACTGCGGGCAGATCCGTCCGCGGAGAGACTTTGGTGGACTTTCCCCCTTTCCAAATCGGTGTGATCTGTAAGGGATCGTATGCATACCCGTGCGATGTGAAGTCGCTGCATGGAGACGGCATGACAGATTGGGAGAATTAGTTGAATTACTGTGAAAACCCTGCTACATCAGAACAACAAACTTGTTTGAGAGCCATACTTTCAAGGCTCCTAGTTTTAAAATAAGCGCACGCAAACAGAAGGAAATACAAAACAAATTTTATGTCATTTGCGGCTCTCTTTCTGATTTGGAAAGTTTATTTTCGTCCACGATTTGGGGACATTGTCGCTCCGAATACCTTCAGGAACTTTAAAGCGCAGACTTCCCATTAAATGCTTTCATATCCCAACTGGATATATCAGTAGTCAGAGCGCAAGATGCGAATGAGGATTTGAAGTTGGACACCAGTGATAAAAATTCGCCATCAGGATTATGAAGGACAAACCATCAATGCTATTGCACTAAATAATTTGGATTTTACAAGTTGTCGGAAACCTTGGGAATGATGAGTGCCCATTTTATGGGAGTCTTAATTTTCGTTGGATTTCTTCACATTTGTTTGGGTAAGTATGCTATTCCAAAATTCTTTGTCGTAGTGCCTATTTATTAAGTCTTATCATATGCTCCTTAAGTTGATTAAGCAATTTTTGTTCTTACCCTCAGTGAGTTAAAAGCACCACATTTCAGTTTTTGATCTCTTTCTAGTTTCTTGCTTCTAGGAAAGTCTGCGACCAAAGTCAGCCTTTGCGTTGTAGTTTGCCTTTAGTAGCCTGATTGATATTTGGGCAATGTGTTTTGGTAATTGGCAGAAGATAATTAAAAGGGTGAAAAAAAAAACCGTTTAACTAATCAAGGAAATCAAAGCTCCGCACCCAAATTAACTTTAATTTTAGTGAAGGCGATTTCTTCTGCAGTGAAACCGGGTAATTAAGGCTGAGTCATTTTAGTGATTCGAGTGGACGTGTCGTCTGGAGGACTCGGTTTGAAACGGTCTACTTCTATCATATAGACTGCATAATTTTTAAATAGGCTACATTGCGTTTTTATTCTGTAGTCACGTGTTGTGAGCATACGAGCCTTGCGTTGGTGGTGAATTCTTTCCATTTAATGGTATTTGTTTTGCATTTTACCTTTGCAAACTATGTTGCCACGGTTATGAATAGACTTAATGAAAAGTTAAATTAAAGCGCATACAAGCGACAGAAATGTGCAGTTTATGATGTTCTGTTGTGGAAGGAGTTACACGTTTTAAGTAAACCTACTGGGAGTCCTATTTACACTTAAACTTGACATGTCCAGTCTGATACGTTCACTATGATCAAACTTGGCTTGGGCCTTTATGCGCTCTCGAAAAATACGCAGCAAATTATAACAAAATGTTTACCCGTTCATCATGCATAAAATGAAATTTTAATTGTCACTCAAAATCAATGAAAACTCCACAACAAACTCTCAGTTGCATTTTGTGCGGCCGGTGGTTTACCGGCGGGGGAGCCGGAGTTGCAGAGTGGGAATAAAGCTCAGTTGCTCATTGCGGTATAGTTATCGAGAGTACGGACTGATCAGAGTATATTCAAGTTAAACCATGGATTTCCAGCATGCTGGCCTAATGATAGACAGCAGTATTCAAACGCTCAGCGCAGTTGTAGACTTCACATGAAAGGACCGGCTGAGCCGTTGTGTGTGGGGTGCGCATCTTGTCGGTTTGACTCCACTCAAGTTTTCCTCGCGTCCTGTCATTACGCGTCATCAAGGCGACCAGTCGCTCTTAAATTATGGAGCTTTGATCCCGCGCAGTGTTTTATTTTCAATTGCCTTCTGCGAAATAAATGTATGTCATCTTTGCCAAGATACTTTGCTACATTGCAAGTAGCCTATGCCTCCTATGAAGTGACATTATGTATAGCTGACTCTTCTGAGACCTTTCGAGTCATCATTGGGGGAAGTGCGTGTGTATAACCATTAGTATGGGGGGAAAGGGGCTCTGCAATATGGGCCAGGTGGATCTTTTGGGAATGGAGGGATATAGGGATGTCATCACTCAGACAGCGCAGGGGTGCTGTGGACCATGTTCCTCTGCGGCAGTCCTCTTAAAGCGGATTCTGATAAACGGCAGGCACCGCAGAACGCTGTCCTATCTCACGAAACAGGAGGCCTTCTTCCTGCCAGCAAGCCTTTCAGAGAGACAGAACAGCCATTGACATCAAGGTTGGATTTGGAGGGAAGGGCCTTGCATGACAAAATAGTGCCTTGTTGGTCCATCCTGGTGGTATGTCAGTCAGCCCCTCGAACCACCCCCCCGCCCCCCCTACCCCCACCCACATGCTCTCCTGATGTTTACAGAAAGCATCTAATGGAGGATTTTCAGATTAATGCTGTTGTCTGGTTTGCAGACACCTCAGGGGCTTTATTTGTACACGGTTGATACTGGATTAGTTTGCAGTGAGTTTATCGCCAGCCAACACTGGAGCCCGGAGAAGGAGGGGGATTTCGAGTCTCAGCAGCCTGGTTAGGAATCCCGAGGTGTCACATGAGTAATGCGCGTAGGAAGTAGAGATTATGCTGGAAGATACAAGGATTAATGGTCATTAGTTGGGGTTTTGGGGACGGTGGTTGAGTCTGGTCCTTATCGTGAGGTTAGATTACAGGACGACCGGAGGCAAAGGGCCTATCGTAGCCCTGAGGTCGGCGTGCCTTTTCAATGCCAGCTCTGCTGATTGGTAGATTGTTTTCAGGCGTGTCACGTGATTAATGGCACATTTGCCTGCTACCATCCATGTTCCATGGGGTGGTCTTTTTAATATAGTCAAAGTTGTTGAAGCTCTCAACCCTTCTTTAATTAGAAGTATGGTTAGCTGACTGGGAAATGTTTCCTTCCAATTTGTTGCAAACAGCTGTTCAACATGGCGCCTCTTGTGCTGTGTCAGGTTGCCTAGTTGATCAGCTTTACAGTCTCAATACTGGTCTGCGAATTGCTTGGTGGGTGTTTTATCAAGAAGGACAGCCTGTGACTCTCTTGAATGGTTTTTAGTGAAGAACTTACGAAGAACAGATGTCACTGAGATACAGGCTAGGACACAATGAAATGGAATGATTTAATCTTGAGGAAGCTCACCATTCTCTTCCTGTATACATTACACAGGAGAGCAACGGTAAACACCGAGAGCACTTTTGATTGTGCTTTTCATTTGAGTACCTCAGTACACTTACTTGAAAGTTTAGCTTGTAACACAGCTGGCGTGCTGTAAAAATAAAGCAGAAATTTTAAGTTGATGGGTCGGTCGGTGGAGGTGTGTGTGTGTGTGTGTGTGTGTGTGTGTGCGCGCCCCTTGTCATTATTTGGTTACAGAGGGGTGATGGAAAACAAGCTCGTAAATCCCGGCCGTAAAGCAGGAATGTGAGAAAGTGATACAGGGTCTTGAAAGGCTCTTTACGCGAGGTCGGGGGGCTCAGTGTCCGGCCGTATAAACCCCGCTGGCGGAGTGCCTCGCTCGGGCAGCGATACTCCAGTCTCCTGGGAGTGCCGCGGATACCGCCGAGACAGGAGGGAGGGAGGGAGCGCTGGGCGGATGTCACTGATGGAGCTCCAATGAGCGGTTACGGGAGGCGACGGGACACACCTGGCCCAGATGTGAGTGAGGGCCTGCGGAGTTCGGGTTTAATGCCTCGCCAGCAGCTGCAGGTCCTGGGACTCCCCTGGACTGGAGGGATTTTGGGGGACGGGGTGTTAGCTGGGCCTTCAGGCTTTTTGACTGCGCCTGAGAGGATGGATAAATCAGCCTTAAATGAATGGCAAAAAAGGGCAAAGTCCGTCCTGAGCCTGGTGGTTCATCAGGCTGGTGCTTCCCAGTTTCTGTAGTGTGAAGCGGCAAGTATTGCTCCACCCCCTGGATGGGATGCTATTCCATCACAGGTTACCCCCCAGCTCTTAGTCAGGTTTCCCCAACCATTTGCTGGTACCCACTTATACCCCCTGGGTGTTGTGGTCCACTGTGGGAGTGAAGTGTTTTTGCCCAGGAACTCGCCTCGAAAGCTATGGCAAGGGCTCAAACTCAGGACCTTTCGATCCCGAGTCGAGCACACTTAACCACTGCCTCCCCATAAATGAATGGGTAGGGAGGTCAAAAGGGACAATGTACCTAAGCTTCCCAAAGTTCACTGCTGTACAGGCAACGTCGAAGGCATCCATCAGCGAATTAAAATCCAGTCAGCTGTCTGCCCAAAATGCAGACAACTTTGTTTCTTTTCTTCAGAGTTGTTTATTTCTGTACCTGCTCGGCAGTCTCATTTTGGAGGGGAGCCTCGCGCAGGTATTGACCTACTTGGGCAGTCAGTGAGCTACGGTGGCCAGGTGGGCGGTAGACGCCAAATCTGTCTTTTCGCCCTGTGCCTGTGGATGCGGGGTCCCGGCTCACCGAGTCGATTGTTAATTAGGTAACGGGATCGCTCTGGTCATTCAGAAGGGACATTGACCCGTTCTAAAGGAATTCCAGATACGCGGCTGTCCGTCGACTCCCATTGTCCTTCAGCTTCAGTTTGTGGGCACTCTTTGTGCCCTCGGACAGATATTGCTGCGAAAATCTTTTGGTTGACTAAAAGCCGTTTTCACACCGGACGCGAAACGAATTTTTCGCACGAGAGATTACATTCAAAGTCAACGCTAAGACGCGAATTACGCGAAATGCGTGTATTCGCGTCTTTGCAATGACTTTGAATGTAATCTGTCGTGCGAAAAATTCGTTTCGCGTCCAGTGTGAAAGCCGCCTAATAAGTTCCCATAACTGGATGTATTTCTGACTCTTGTTTTTGGATGAACAGTTTCGTTTCTCAGAGTTTGTGTTTGCGTTGCCTCTGTGTTTCAGGAGAAACCAATCTCATTTGTTGGCTGCTTAGTAACCGTAGTTTCTCAGCGTGTTGAAATCGACTGGAGGATTGTCCGTTGTAAATTTTGTCAGAATTATATAATTGAATACGGGTAAAAATGTGAGAACATCTAATGGGGGAGTGATCTATTAAATGGATCTGCCTCTCTTGAGCGTTTAATTCTGGAATATTTAAAATGGGGGGGGAAAAAAAAAAAAAAACCCCGACAAAAAACTTTATTAGGCTACTCTCTGCCGTTTTCAGTGCCCGTCAGAAGGCTACAGAGGCAGAAATCTTGACTGTTAAATTGGCTAATTTTTAATTGGTCATATAGTAATGCAGGGGTTATGAGATACAGTGCAAATCCTTGGCTAAGAAGGCAGGATTACAGAGATGGTGTGAGAACTGCTGAGCTTGTTTGTCTGCTTGTGTGTGTGTGTGTTTCTGCACATGCATGCTATTGCACAAAGACCTTCAGTAGGCAGTAGGCAGGTGCACCTTTCCTGGAAGTGATTTGCCCTCGTTAATGGAGGTTTATATTCATTGATTAATCTGTTTTATCTCCTTTGAAAAAGAAGTCTCGTGTCAGAGATGTCAGTGAATCATGCAATTCTTTCCTGTGAATTTCGTTGCTCAACCGTAAAGGCCCTCTTCCTCTCTAACATGGATACTTTCTTTGTCTCTGCTCCCGTGTGTTGCGGAACGGGGCGAGGCTCCCTCCTGCTGTCGTTTTGTGAACCTGTCCGTTTGCTCCCCTCTGTCTCGCTCTTTCTCTCGCCCTCCCTTTCAGCAGCCTTTTGAGGTGCCAGGTGTATCGTTTTGTCGAGGGTTTCCAGGTCAGTTGGTCCAATGACGCGCAGCAGTACTCCGCTGACCCAGAGTAATGAAACGGGCAAAACATCGAGCGGTGTTTTACAACAGAGCCTGCCGCATGTTGGAGTCATAAACCTCCCACCATACAGGGGTGGATTATATCGCAAATATAATGATGACATTTATCCTAAATCAAGACGTGTAGGGTACTGTAGTAATGGCCTATTGTATGTTGTCAGAATGTTCCATTATAAATCTAATATTCATTCACTGACACTTTTGCCGGCTCTGTCTCTATTGATCTGTCAGCTTAGACAGTCTGGGTTTAATACTGAGGTGATGGAACATAATTATGGCTGCTGTATGGGGGACTTGTTCCCTTGTTGGTGGATAACAAAATTAGCTACCGGAGCTGCCGAATAGCTCACTCGATTAAAGCACTGCGTTGCAGTGCAGAAGTGACTATTACGTCGCGGGTTCGAGCCGCGGTCGTACCAACCGGCAGTGGTCGGCAGCTTTTTCAGCGTAGCGCACAATGGGCCATCGTGCTACAGGCATTCAAATTGGGAAGGGACTGCCGGGTAAGGGGAAATAAATAAACAGCTTTGTTCATTGCTCAAGTGCCTCCTGTTGGCCAGACGGGCGCTCGTCAGGAAGATTCTAAGCTTGTTCATGTCCGGGTATCCTCAGCCCTCGTTCTGAACTTGCGAAGATTCAACCAATGAGTGTATAAGAAGTGGTGGCTGACAGGCACGTGCTTCGGAAGAGAGCCGTGAACTGTCTTCACTATCATGTGTTGGCAGCAAGGGGTCGCATACGAGCAAGACTTGTACATAGTTCACCAATTGGGCATTCCAGATTCGGGTGGGATTGGAGATGCCAAATTTAAAAAAAAAATTCATTCCTTCTCAATGCAGTGTTAATGTGATTAAATAATAAATGCAAAAAAAGTTTTTTTCACTTGCCAAAATAGGAGACACTTTTCAAAATGAGATAAACTACTATAGATTATCCACATGAAGATGCAGGTTCCTTCTCGATGCAATGTTCAGGCAAGTAAATAATAAATGCAAAAAAAAAGGTTTAATTTACCTGCCAAAATAGGATGGCACGTCCTGCAAAGCAGTTAACCAAACCTTTGCCTCATGATCCTTTTATTGTAGGCATTTCACATCCAAATGAAGCATTTCTTTTCTTGACTTCAGCTACCTCAAAGAAGCAAGTTAGCCATGCGTGTGAAATAGCTGAATGTTCGAAGAGTTACAAAATCTTGAATCAATGAAAGTGATTGAAAATGGATGAGATCTAATCTTCAGTTTAAAGGCATGCGTTCGCCTCCTGGCTTTCTGTTGAGTAGCTGCCACTGACTCCCTCTATCGAGAAATGCATGCACATGGAAAAGTCAAGATATCTCGTCTTTGGCAGTGAACAGTTGGGTACGAAAAGACGAGATATATCCTCTTTGGCAATCAATGTGTTAAAGTTGCTTAGAGGCGAAAAAAATAATCGAAAGTTTGACCATGAGTCAGATGAAGTAGATGTAGCCAAGGCAATACAATAGCCTAGACTATACTTTTCTCTGTAGATTACATTTTTGTACATAGCAAGCTTTGTACATAGTTCACCAATTGGGCATTCCAGATTCGGGTGGGATTGGAGATGCCAAATGAAAAAAAAAAATTGGCTACCGTGTTTAACCTTACGGCCGGCTCATCATGAACAATGTTATAACAAAATTATTTGATTCGTATTGAATAGAAAGCCATGAAAGTGGTGTGCTATATTTAAAGGCCAATATGTATGCTGATCAAAGATTATGCTTAACATACTGTGCAGCTGAATTGGCCAACTCAGAGAAAATGGAAGCAGGTGGGTAGGGCGACGGGTTAAGAGCCTACAGTTTGTGTAATGGCTCAGTTTTATTGTGATTTCTTGAATCTGTAAAATAATCCGTGGGCTGGCAAAAGTTTGAGGAAAAAGTACAATGCTTACCAAACTGCTAAGCCTGAGGGTTAGTATGCACTAAGAGTTTATCCTGTCGCTGATATAACAGCAAGTTCTGCCAGAAATTATGAATGGGTGCCTTGTGTAAATCCAGTGGAAATACAACACTGGGTCTCAATTCTCTACTCCTGCGCTGTATGTGCTGTTATTTTGCATGAACAAACTGTCAACTAGGCTCATGAACGATCTGAATCACTGCTGTAGCGAGAGCTGGTCCCTGTAATTATGAATTATGAATAATGATAGCTTTACGTTCAGCCTTGTTCTCTCCGCTATGGTAGATTCAGCTCTGGCAGTGCAGATGAGCTGCCGTATCATTTCTGTTCAGTTTCATTCCTGACGCTGCTGATATATCCACTTTAGATGGATATCAGCATCAGATATTAAGGTAAACTTAAGGGAGTCATTTTGCTTTATTGGTCTTAAGTGAGGCATCGTTTGTGCTGCCGGACAGGATGTGGATATAAAGGTGATTTCACTCCCCTGCTTGTTTGCGCCATGGCTGGGTAAAGCTGCAATCTGCATTTCCCTGAGCAGTTTCCTGCCGCGCTAAATGGGCTGTTAGATGAAGTGTGGAAGCTGCCCTCATAGGCATCGTTGGCTGAGGAAACGGTGTTGCGCTTTAACAAGCGCCTGTAGGGCGAGAGGTCAGGGGTCACAGTTCAACTGTCGCAGTGAGGCTCCATCCGCCTTAGGGTGTGGAAGAAGCCCTCCTGTCCTGATGTCAGATCAGATCTTTAGACCTGGGGGTGTTTTCCGTTAAATGTGGTTTGTTTGTAGGGTGAAGTGCATCTCACACACACACACGCACACACACACACCCAGAGCGTCTCGTCTACCTCGGGAATGCTCTGTTGAACAGAAACTAAGTGCAACAGAACTGTAATTTAGTGTCAACAAGATTTGTGTTAATGAGATTTGGCATGCTCGCAATTTCTTATTTTTATAATGTGTAGAACTCTTATTCTATGTTCTGCTTGGCTCAGTTTCTTCTGAAGCTGAGAAGCCCCAGTTGGTTTTGGGCTAATTGGCATTGTAAATAAACTGTAATCCCCGCTTTTTTTTTTTTTTTTTTTGGCTCATGAATATGTATGTCGTTAAGAGGAATCAAGTGCCTGTTTGCTCGGGCAAACTTTAGCACTTCCAGAGAAAAACTTCTTAACAAAGAGCGTATTTGTCGAGTAGCTGAGCGGTATTTCTCCACCCCCCCAACCACCCCCCCCCCCCCGAGAGGGTCTAGACAAGCGAATCCTGTTGGAACAGCTTTGAGTTTGTGATGCGTCTACCTAAAAATCACACTGACTGTTAAAACATAAATAATTATAATTCCTGTGGGGAAATCGAAGAATAAAGAAGCCGGAAAGTGAAAGGTGATGACATGGATGCCCCGGGACACAGGGCATTGTCTCTGATACACCGGATTAGTGATCTAATTGGATTTTCTTTGGAAAACAAAGGGCCACTTTATCTTACTGTTGTAATGTGTCTGCAGTTAGATGGGATGTCACATGAAGAATTTTTGCAAAACAGTGTAACCCTGTGTGTGTGTGTGTGTGTGTGTGTGTGTGTGTGCGAGAGCGAGAGAGAGGTAGGGAGAGCAGTTTTTTTTGTTTCTGTCTGCATTTAACATCGAGTTAGTGTTGCCTCTGGATGCTTCCCATCCTTGAATAGCTCTGTGAAAGGTTTGGCTGGCATTTTGATGAAACTGTTGCAAACGTTACTGATTTTCACCTCTTTTGTAGATGAGAAGTGGAAAACCCCAATTTAGTGCTCTCTCTTGTGTTAAATTTACTGGAATTATTTTCCTCTTCGTTGGGGCCGGCTCTCTGCGCCTTGCAATTGCTTTATTTTAAGGCCTGAAACTGTAAAAGACGGCATCTAAGATCTTACAGTCTTCTGAAGAAGGTAGGGCAGGACGATATGGTCATAATGACATTTCTCTATCTTTTGTTTTTTTTTTCAACCGATTACCTCTATCAATATTATGGCAACATAATAGGGAAAACTCTTTACGACATTTTATATCAGGATATTGATATAGTTTGTAGTCCTTGAAGCAGGTATGAGAAACTGACTTGGTTTGCTGCTTAAAATGATTTATATTTGAGGTGTTCAACTGTGGATGTTTTTGGCCGTTTACCTCTCCAGGAACTGGCTCTTGCTGTGTCTACATTCTGCGTGTACATTGGCCCAGCTCTGTGTAGTCATTTTATAGGCCTGCACAGCCAACTTTAGCTGTTGGGAAATGAATACACTGTGAACCATGTTAGAGCCTGTAAGAACGGAGCCGTATGCTGTACTGCTGTGACGGCCATCCATCATCCAGTCAGCACGGTCCGCCTTTCCCAGCGTGAGATTTTGAGTGTGAAGACTGGACACCAGCAGGGCGGAATCCACTTTTGAGTGTGTGAGACTGCTTCTGGTTTGAGGGATGGGGTGGGGGTGCTTGGGAATTGTAGTTTTTATTGTCAGTCTTGG
Source organism: Gymnothorax reevesii (assembly GCA_029721435.1). Lineage (NCBI taxonomy): Eukaryota > Metazoa > Chordata > Actinopteri > Anguilliformes > Muraenidae > Gymnothorax > Gymnothorax reevesii. The sequence continues at coordinate 169,807,386 of CM056574.1, forward strand.
AAGTTGAGGCGATTTAGACAAGGTCTCTCCTCCCTTTGTCACCCTTCCTTGCCCTTTCCCTCAGCGCCCCTCGTGTGACACCGTGGCAGATACCAGGGATTCTTGTGTGTTTGTGTTTGATTCTCCGGAGTTTACCCTGCTCTGCGGCCGGCTGCTGGTTTGGTGAAGACGACCCATCCATCATGGTTTAGCCCAACGACTCCGTGCAGGGCCTCTGTTGACAAATTGACTCCTAAGTGGCTGACGATAAATTGTACCCAACACCACCCTCCCTCTACCACAAACACCCCCCACCTTCCCTCTGACCCCCCACAGCTGCCCTGAAGAGACACAGCGGGCGCTGCGGCCAATTATGACCAGCCTTCCCAAAAACGAATGAAGTCTGCCTCGATATTCTGCCCCCGGCTTCCCCATTGGGCGATTCTGAAAGAACCGTACTGACGGTTTGATCGCTGGTCGGCAGAATCTGCTGCTTGCGCCAAGCGAAGCGGCCGCAGGCGGGCGTGGGACCATCCTGATTTTGCGTGCGGATTCTTGGGTAGCAGTCATCAAATGGCTTTTTAAGTGCTGAGCCAATCAGAGGGCTGCGGGGGTTTGTGCTTTGATGCTCTCTGTGAGCTGTAATCGTTGCAGCTGCACCAGCAGTAGTGCTGCTTGCACACCGGTTAGCATTCATGAGCGTGGGGGTTGGAGGGGAAGACTAGCAACATTCAGCTATAATAATCGCTCCCCTTCCTCCATTATTCGTTGTTTCTTTGCTATTCTTTCAGCATAAGAAAGGAGAAAATAAAGAATTTCCCCCAGCTGAAATGAGGCAAAAGCGCGTGCATCTGCCTAAACGTCCTCTATACAAATCATCAGAAATACTGCCATAAAAACCAGCTTTGTGAAGCTTTCAACATTCTGTCTTTGTTGAGACTGGCTCAGATATGATTGATTAAGTTCTGTGGGGGTTATTTTATTGTTGTAGTTCTGAGGTTATTTGCAACGATCCGACTAAGCGACCGTTTGTTTGTGTCTGCGATTTGACTTGTGGCCACGTTTGTTTTTTTGTTTTTGCTTTTGTGTTTTATGTTTGGCTTATTTTGTATTTCTTTTTTGATTATGTTTTTGTGCCTTCAACTATGCAACCTCTTTGTAAGTATCCTTATTTTACTCGGAAAACACTAGCCAAGGGCAGCTAGTTAGAATTCTTGCAAGCCTGATATTTGCTACCAATTGATATTTAATTAGTAGAAATAACTTTTGCTGATTCTTTTGTGAATGTTGTGTAGAGACGGCAAAGTAAAAGTCATTTATCAGGAGGGCTTTTCATATCATGTTCACTCCATGTTGCTGCAGAGTAATCGTGTCAGTTATAGCGAAGCATTTATCTTTAATATGAAGAGGTCTCAGGAAGTCTTAAAAAGTGACTCGTTATAAAAGGAGACGACTCAGAACAGCTTAAGGGAGGAGAATGGCATGGTGAGGTATTAGCGGAGGGTCTTCTTGAAGTGGAGCAGAGCTCCGTCGCGTCGTTTTTGTTTACGCTGAGCTGTCACCGGGAGACGCCCTTCTCTCCAGGGCACTTGAGATGGGCGGGGGGGGGGGGGTCCTCTCTGGGCTGCCTGATCCCCACGGACCTCAGCTAACACCCAAGGGAGAGGCAGTGTGGATGGACTGCAGTAATTGATAGAGAATGATGACGACAGTGATGGTGATGATGAAGTACGTTAGCTGTACAGGAAGTGGGTTGATAGTGATGCGACAGGAGTCATGCAGCTAAGCGAAGAGCTAGTACATCTGCACATGTGTGTAGAGGTGAAAACGTTGGTCCGTAGTGGAGGCTAACAGTGAAATGGCGGTGTTCTTTGCCAGGGTAAGACTACGGTTAGTCAGTGGTGATCCTAGACTCCGGGGGGGGCCCAGGCCAAGACGCCTGTGGAGGCCCCCGCGGCCCAGCTGTTTAGTTGTCATTGCAAAATGAGTCAATATGAGTGACTGCAGGGGCCTGTTTTGCCAAATTTTTCTTTGGGGTCTGGTTCGCCTTTGCTTTCGGTGCATCACTGCAGTCAGTAAAAGAAAATAAGCTTTTTCTTTTCCAAATTCTTCATTGTCTTGTGTGTGTGTGTGTGTGTGTACGTGTACGTGTGTGTGTATGTGCGTGGATACATGCCTTTATCTCTGAGATTAGCTGCTGTTCTCAGAGGGAGTTGAGGGATGCACGCATATTTGTGGGGGATTTCGGGTGTGGGAGGGACGATCATCTCCGGGCCATACGCCCGGGTGAAGGTCACGTCTAAAACATTGGGGTGAGAGGTCAGGGGTGTCCACTTAGTCCTGCGTAAACTGCCGAATTCCTTCCCGGTTTCTTTATGACTATAGCCTCCCGCCCCTCTCTTCAGTTTGACCTATGTGAGCCCTGAAGTTGGAGTGCAGATGTGCTCTCATTCGCTGGGCTACATTCTGCAGCATTTAGGAGGTGTCACTCTTGTTCTGTTTGTTGGGGGACGCAACACCTGGGGGCACAAATGCTAACTGCTGGCTGAGCCGGTCACCCTCCCACAAAGCCGGATTATTGTGGCTCTAAGTCTAATTAAACAGAATTTACAACCTGCGATTTGGGATTAGAGCTAATCGGGTTTGGGGGTGGGGATAAAGGATGAATACTTATCAAGGATGGAGGCCCAGGTTCTGTGATGTCGCGTCGGCTTGTTAGTGGAGAATCGCAAAAGGCCTGCTGCAGTGCAGTATCCCATTATTGGGAGTCAGTGAAACAGTCTGGAGGAATGGGGGAAAAAAAGAGACCGCCAGCTTGTCTTAGTCATTAGCGACAGACGAGATAAACATTTCAAAGTCCTCTGTTTGAAAGGAGGGAAAGATGAATCTCGTTCCGTCTTCCTAATGAACTGCTTTACCCCCGCATGCTCTCGCTTTAATGGCCTTAAAAGAGCACTTCATTTGAATTAATTGGCAGGCCTATTAATCGTCAATAGTTTGTAATTCGGATGGGGGGGTTCCTTCTAATGAGGCACTTCAAGAGCATTGAGATTGTTCAGGTAATTATGTGGAATCGGAGAATCTCGCCCCCCCCCCCCCCCCCCTTTGATTCCATCCCCCCCTCCTCGGCATTTTAAACCCTGAAGGAATGTGGTCATGCCTACATTGGGCAAAGGGTAGGTAGAGCCGAGAACTAAAAGGTTTGGTGTGTGTGTGTGTGTGTGTGTGTGCTTGCTTGTCTGTGTGCGGACGTGACCCCTGTGCGCGGTCTCTTGTGGAAAGCTGATTAAAAGCATGTGGGTGTGTCGGTCTGTCTAGGGTTGTGACATCTGGGATGATTGAGGGCCTCACACAGAGGGGAGGTTCGCCTTTGGGAACAGGAGGGAAGAAGAAGAGAGTGGGAAAAACAAAACGTGAAGTCTTGCGGGCAACGGGCTGGAATCGCCAGCTTACAGAACCTGTCAAAGGCTCTCAGAGGTGGGAGGGTCACCCTGGTCGCGGAGACTCCACATTCCCAGAATTCTCTTCTGTCATTTCATTCCGCCGGTATGAACTGTGGTTATATTTGGACTTTCAGATCATGTCCAGTTATGTAGACTGTAGCACTAATGAAATTTAGGCACCGCAGCCATTATTGCAAGGCATTCAGTTGAGTAAACGATCATGCATTTTTATTTGTGAAATATGAGTAACTTCTGCAATTTGTGTTTAGTTGTTTGCAGAATTATTGGAAAACACCAGGAGAAAAGAAGTGGTCCACATTTACTCGTTTTACTCATTTACACAAACAGGGGTTGAAGTGACAGCTAATTATACTATAGTACAGCGAGCGTTGAGTTAAGTTTTGAGGAGACAACGGCTGCCGAGCCGTTCGCGTTTTAGCGGCGGTCGATGTCATCTGCTCGACTAGCTGAAATAATTACAAACACCGCAAATAAATTAGCCCCTTCCTCTCTCGAAGTGATTCGCGGTGCCTCTGCATCTAATGGCACTGACAAACGTCCCGTGTTTGTAATGTCCCCTCCCAGTCTCATTTTTCCGACCGCTTGGCTCTGTTCCGCCGCTCGCCGACGGACAGCTGGAGTCGGTTTTCGGTGTTTGGCGCTGCGTGCGGCGAAGGCCCGCTGTGATCGAGCTCTGGCGTACGAGGAGTCTTGTCTAATTAGCCAGCGCCGTTTTTCCTAGAGCTCCGTCGAGCTGCGGCGTTCGCCGTGCTGAGCGCATCGATCACCGCGGCCGCCTTCTCACAAGAGGGCTCAGTTTGTTTTCTGTTTTCTGCGTGTTGGAAATTCCAGATTCTTTTGATCGATATTTTCTCTTGGCTCTGCACACACAAAAAGCGAGTACATCTGTTGTTTTTGTTTGATACAGGACCGGAGTGGATCTGCTCTTGAAGCACAAGCGGTTGCCGGGCATTATAAGCGCGTTGTTTGCCGATTGTTCACCTTGTTGGTTTGTGTTTGCGACAGAAGAGCGAGGGAGAACTGAACCGCACTCCTCTCTCCTTCAACACCCTCTGCCCTCTCCTTTTTTTCTCCTTCCCCTCTTTCAGAGTCGTCTTTTCTTGTGAAGCAGGTTGAAATGCTGGGAGCCCCTGTGAGAGCAACGGTGAAGAGCGGTGTTTGGGAGGGGGCGGTTGGGGAAGGGTGGTTATTGTTGTCACTTCGACGGCGCAAGTGTGTTTGAAGCAGAGGAGGGGATATTGAAAGAGGGAATTTGGGGTTTTTGTGAGGGGTGTTTTAAGAGGGAGGCAAAATGTGTGTAAGTGTGTGTGTGTGAGTGCGTGTGGGGTCCATAAGTATTTTTTTGACAGCGACTCAATTCTTAGGTACTGAAATTCATGAGCGACCTTCTAAAGTGCCGACCATCAGTACTTTTCTACATTTCAAGCGAGTTCTTTAAAGAATTACAGCCCTTTAAAAGCGTTTCGCTGCCACTGTCATATTACTTATGAATCTTGGCGCGCCAGTTTTCAAATCTGCGCAGTCGAAGCCTCACATGCCGTTACGTATCCCTGCTCCGTTGCAGCTGGAACAGGCGCAGTGAGTTGGTCTGTTGAATAGGCGGCGAGAGGGAGAATTGACCAAGCGGGGGGCAAAGTGGAGGCTGTAAACCACAAGAAGGGAGATGTGGTCAACCGTTGACTGGATGTGTAATTTTCTCCATGTTGCTGTAGCTGGATCTCGCCAAAATACGATGTTTAAGCTCTTAATCTCTGACAAAGATGTGTGATTGATGGGGAGGCCCGGCCTGCGACGGACCCAAACTTGAGCGCGTTTATGAACTGAGTTACAGGCTGTGCAAGATCCAGCTTTGCCTCCCCTTGCTTTTGTTGTCATAGGGAAACAGTGTGGCTGTAGGGCGTAGCATCTCGCGCATGCTAATAAGCCACAGATCAGTGCCATGTCCTTTTCATTTGGACCGACTGAAAGATTACATTGTGGACCCAATTTCCTGCCTCCTCCCTTTTTCTTTCTCTAGCTGTTTCTGTCCTTCCCTCTCCTTTTCTCTCTCACTCTCTCTTTTTCTCCCCCTCCGCTCCTGTTCTTTCTAGAAGTTTCCTCTGCTTTGGTGACAATTCTGTGCCTCATTTACTGGACTGACTGGAAGCACTTTTGAAATGCAAAATCCCCCCCCGCCTCCAACTGCTTAATTCTGTCAGAGAGGACAAGAACAAGAAAGACACTGAAGGAGAAAGGATTAAATAAAGGAGGAGGAATCGCCAATTAGATGATTTAGAGGCACCCTCCCCCTTCAACCTCTTCCTCACCCACCCTACATCCTCACTGCAGTGCATTGTGGGCCGGTAAACCCTCCCAGATCTCAGGCTCCCATGTCTGGTTTCGGTGTGGCCCCTGCGCTCATTAATCGCCTCACTGTGCCCTCATCGATTGCAGGGATTGGGCTCGGTGGTTGTGGAGTCCGTAGCTGAGCAGTGGTAACGGACTAGCGGGGCACTCATCATGGAGGCAAGCTCTGCTGGAGGGGTCTGTGACTGCATCGATCTGCCATCATCAGTCTTGTCTTATTCAGGGGAGCGAGAGTGAGAGAGAGAGAGAGAGAGAGCGTGTGAGAGAGTGAGGGATATGAGCTGGTGTTCTTTTTCAGTATTTTTAATCTGTTTTTGACAATTAAATTTGGTATCAACTGCGTTACTTTGGTTGTATAATTTATACGTGCCCTTTCCTTGCCAATGAAGATTATTATCCCGCGCCACGAAGCGGGGGCGGCGGCTATTGGACTGTGGTCTGTCCGTCTGCATGCGTCTGTCCGGGCCACAATGGGGAAAAGATTTCTCTGAAACCGTTATACCTAGATGTGTGAAGTTTTGTATGCTGAATGAGCCGCTCATGATCTACGTTGCGTTCGAAAATGGATGTCAAAGTAATTTTTTTTAACGGTTGTGGCCCTTGATCATGGAGGGGGATAGTGACGACACTTTCATCTTGTGTGAATTTGAAGGAGGGATTAGAATGTGAGAGAGGTGGACGTTAGAGGGAGAGAGAAAGATGGGGTGAGTGAGAACAGAGAGGTAAGATGGAGATGGTAATAAACGAATAAAGGGCATTGACTCACCAAAGGTAAATATAATGAAATCCTGATGAAATAATTGTGCCCCTGCGTGGGCGACTGGGCGTGCTGGCACATGATTGACCTGTCTCGCCTCACACGTCTGTCATTGGTTTATTTGACTGTCTCTTAAATTGTGATCTGTAATGCCCTTGTGGGAGATGAGTCAGGTCAGTCTCGCCCTGGAGAAATGTGTGCTGTTTACTCCAAACGCTGTCACAAAATCCTTCTGCACTTCGTCTGGGAGCTGACAGGATTTACGCTGTTTGCGCGTGGTCATACTAATCAGGAAAAAAAAAGATCTTTGCAGAATGCGCTCCCTTGAAATAAATACTGGGGTCATTTTTTCTGGGATTTTAAAGTAAAACTTGCTTCTCGCCATTTATTTTGATTAGGCTTGTAGCATTTTGTTTTCTTGCAGTGACAGACTCAGCATGCTGATCTCAATTTTTCTCACATAGCCAGTTATGGCTGAAAGGGAGTCGGACGCAGCTCGACAAGTCGAAGAATTCACGGCCGAGTTGCTTGTGTATCTCGAACTTCCGCGCGCAGTTTAATTGCTTCATCAGCAGCTCACCCTAAGCAATGTCCTGAGGCTAATTCTGTGACTGATAGCGTGGAGCTCGGCTTTCAAATAACGTGCTGCTCCTACTCGGCTTAATTAACTGGGAGCTGACCTCGAAAGCTATCATTAAGGACCTTCTCGCGGAGAGGCTCCCACCTTAATGAAGTAACCGCAGCGAGGCCTCTTCAAATTAAACGCAGGCTTAGCGAATGGAGGAGGACAGGCTTAGCCTCACAGCGCGACGGCCTCGCTAAGTGGATCATTCGGAGCCCACCTTTGGAAAGGTGTTTTGCAGTGTAGGCTTAACGCCGTTGTGTTTCGCCCCCTGCCTGTGCGTTTCAGTGAAATGCGTATTCGCCCACGGGTGGGAGACCCAGCTGTATTGCTGGGTGGTGACTGTGCCAGCCTTGTGATTCCTGAGGAATTGTTAATGCAAGAAAAATAGCCGCCATCTTGATTATCCCTCGGAAATATAAAGCTTCCTGATATCCCTTGCCTTCTCGTCCATCTATAAAGAGTCAAATTCCTTACGTCTGGCTTAAAAGCCTTTCTGAGTCGTGTTATTGCTCCACCTCTTCTGCGCTATTCATCTCCACTGTGCTGTCGTTAGGCTGTTATGTTGGAGCCTCATTTTCTCAAATAAAAGCCCTGATTGCCGTGTATGGCTGCTGGCCAGGTGCTTTCTGCAGGAAACCGATTCGCCACTTTGTACAGGTTCTGATTCTCTGGCTTTATTGCGCCGTGCGAAACCAGAGCCTTACTTTTGCCTGACAGCGTGTGCGCGCGCGCGCGTGTGTACGGGCGCATGTGTTAGCTGGTACGTGGGTATGGATGTGCATCCGCGTGTCCGTCAGTTTGTCTTTCTGTCTGCCTGTCTGCGCGTGGGCAATTTGTCTGTGCAGGTGTGTTTGTGTCAATGTCTGTGTATTTGTGTTTGCTTCTCTGTTGATTCTCTTGTGTGTGTGTGTCCAATTGCTGGGAAAGTAAAGACAGCCACAGGCTATTAGCATAGTCCCAGGTGAGTTTGCTTACCTGCTGCTGACGCGTGGTGCGCTACCTGATTTCCACTATCTTTCGAAATGTCGCTAATTGGCGTTCGTGCGGCCGTTCCCGGTTACTGTGGGAAAGGCAGCTCCTGACGGTGCCGACTGTGTAAGGATGATTTGTGACGAGATGCTGTCCTGTTTGATACACCAGCCTCCCCCTGCGCCCGTATGGAAGCAATTTCCCAGGTGCGCCAGAGCTTTTGAACATCTTGCTTTAATTCAGGCGTGATGGGGACCTCAGGAACCCCCCCCCTGATCCCTCCCCCTCTTTCCCAGCTCACTCTCATGATTTTACTGGGTCTGGAAGCACCTCCGGCTTTGCTAAGCAGACAGCCCCATGTGACCTCTCGAACGTCCGGATTCCTGCGGTAACGGGTCAGGAAGACACCCGTGTTGAAGGCATCTCCACTTTTTCACTCAAAGCAGATGCACCAGCTCTTGTGTTCTGTTTCTCAACACTTTCAACTAGAGCTTTTCTTAAGCTCATCTGGTCTCTAAGATTCCTCAGAGTCTGTTTTTCCTTCCTATGTTTGAGTTTTCAAACCTCACCCAACCACCCTCGACTTCAGATGTTAAAAATGGACTCGCTGAATCAGTAGATTTTGCTTCTCAAACATTTCTGTTCCTGCTCTTTGACATTTGCTAATCTGAATATGTTGGTACCTTTTGCAAGGATCCTTATTTGCATCCATCGGCAAAAAAAGAGGAGACATTCCCAATGTCCGGAGAAGGTGATTTACATTTGCAAAACCCTTGTGAGAGGTTCGCATAATTACTGGGCTCAGGGGCTGCGGGTTCTAATCGATGTTTCTTGGCACAATTGCGTGCGGATGCCTTCTTTTTGTTGCCCTCTCCTGCCTACATATTTTTCTGCGGAAAGGTCTACCAGGTCAAGGTGTTCAGCAGATGTGCGGGTTTTGGGAGAGTGCCTATCTCCTCAAAATGTAGGGAGGGGTTACCCAGGAAGGATGAGTTGTAGGAACTGAAGCAAATAAATTTCAGAAGGGAGGAACAGAGGTTGGTGGATTAGCTTTGAGTGTAGCGTGAGAGCTGGGGGAATCTTGGGTAAAATTCGCAAAATTGGTCAGGGAGATTCAGCAGGGCTAAAAGGAGATGTTCTGTATGCGACCTGCTCCTCTGCGCAGATACACGAAAATCCATGCCAGTCTTGTCCAATTTTGTACGAGTTCAGCACTGTTCAGAGTCACGTTTGCAGAGCCGAGCTGCAGATTGTGCCGATGTTACTAACCGCACGCCTGCCTGGAATGTGACTGCTCATTTCTCAGACTTGAATCCCTGCGGTCTACAGGGTGGGGCAGTAACTTGCCGTCCCCTGTCTTCGCCTGTGCTTCAAGTCCAATGGCACAACGTTGGTTGAACATTGTTTGGAGAGAGTTTTTCACATTTAAACGGTGAGACGATTTGTCCGGGTTATAGAGGAGGAGTTATCTGTGGACTCTGGAGAGAACTCAGCCCTCGAGTCACCGCTGTGGATAAGAGCAGAAGAAAGCCTGGTCTTAGTTTTGTTCCAAAGCCACCATCTGGGGAGGAAGTGCCGTTTTGTAGCTGGACCAGGCGCATTTCAGTGGACGCTTCCAAAAGCCCCTTTGGCTGAAGTTGCACCCCTTCCTGAATTTGCCTCAATATTTACCATGCCTCATGAGACAGGTCTTTGTTGAACATGCTCCACATCTTATCTGCTGGAATCCATGCCCCAGAGTGCTTGTGTTGGATCTGCATCCCTGGAAATTACCAGCTCAAACCAGCTGGAATTATGCGCTCATTTAATCTGAATTCAGGCCAGATAACATCCGCAGCTTAAACCATCCATTTTAGTTTTGTTCCCCTGAATGGAAATTGCATCTTTAAATATGAGCAGTTAAAATGTCGAGGAATCCTTTAAGAAAATTTACCGGAGGATTAAAACATTAATAGCCTCTCTGGTAGTAACTTTTTATTAAAAGGACCCATTTTGCTTGATTTCTTACCTGCGTGAGAAACTGTATTTGTGGCTTTGTATTTGACTTTCTGTACTTTCTGAAGGACTGCATTTCGGGCCAGAAAAAAAGCAAGCTTCAGGAACATTCCAGAGTGTGTGTACACGCTTGCATGCGCACACGCATATAGCCACTGCAGTGAAGTTGATGACAGTGGAAAAAATATTGGCTCATTCCTGGACATTGAAGGTCACACCCAGTTATGATGGTTTTAGCTAGAACAGTCCTTGGGTCCCCCTGAGATTCTGCTTCACCTGGAAAGCTCTGGTTACACACGCCTGTCCAAGGTGAAAACTGAAGGGAAAAGACGAAGAACAGGAGCTCTGTAAATCATTCTGTTCGGGATGAATGTGCAGGGTAACATAATACAGCAATAGCAACCTACTGAAATGCGTCTGCCATTTTGCAAAAAGCATTTAAAAAGCATTAGGCTTTTCCTTTCTCTTTTTTGACAGTTCTCCGCTCGGATACTCTTTGGCAGCTCTGCCAGACCTTTTGTTTTGGTTGGCGCGGGGCCTCGAGTGCCATATTTTCCTCCTGCTGCTGCGGGCGGCGCGGCGTGCCCGTTCAGTGCGCCGTCGTGTCCCTTGTGTCGGTGGGACGGAAGTACTGCTGTAAGGAGAGTGGTGGGGGGGTGGGTGGGGGCGACGCTGCGGTTCTCCAATCAGGATGCAGCCGGCGGCGGTCCGTTCACATTTGGGGCTTTGCGGGGCCAGCAGGGGTTGATGGGAAATGCTGCTCTCAGCCCATACTGCTGCCCTGGAGAAATGCGCTGTCTTTGCTCAGCAAAATTAAAACCTGCAGACAGTAGTTGCGGAGTCCAGTTGGGACTGTGTGTGCACGAGTAAGGGTTGATTCAAAAACACTGTACCGTGTGGAGATGGCCGTGCATGCTAGATTTGAGCTGTACCACACTGTAAGTGATGATTGCCTGACGTTGTTATTGCGGCCGACTGTCGTAGGAATGGGCATTTTGACTGCAGCTACAGAGCACTATACCCTGATGGTTTGGATGCACTGCGTGCTGAGAAACAAATATTCACGTAAGAATCATTAAAATTCTTTGCAACTTGAGTTGCAGTAGCTGTTATGTCGGTTCCGACCAGACGGGATAGTGTTCATTGCCTTCGTGCATCAATGAGCCCAGGACACCCAACACCCTGTCGCTGGATCTTCGTTTGTCCCACCTTGGGCTGCTGTCGGCAGTGTGCTAACCACTTCTAACTGGGTGTTCCCGAGAAGCCCCGCAGCGTCGGAGATGCTCTGACCCTCTCTTCTGGCCGATGATTTGGCCCTTGTCGAAGTCACTCAAGTTCTTTTTCTCCTGCATCCAACATGTTGAATATGAGAACTGACTTTTCGCTTGCAGTATAAGTTCTGTCTGAATACTTAGTCTTTCCCTGTTTCCATGAGATCATCAACATTTTATGCCTCACCATTGAGTGGTTTTAATGTTTTGGCTAATTTGTGTACAGTATACGGTATATGAATTATTTTTAGCTTTTGAAAAATAAGATTCTGTGTAAATATCTGTGTAAATATCACTGCGAATATCTTTTATGGAGAGTCGGTGTCCCTGTTTTTAAATTAAGTCCCACTAGGCAGACGACTCAACAGAACCGAGCTGGTCTGCCAGCTTTCGTTAATCACTTTACTTTAGTGTGAGTTTGGTGTCGGAGCGAAAGCGTCCATTAGCATCCGCTGTCTGGGAGTAAATGTTCCAGCGTTTTCAATTATCCAGCGCAAACTCTCTCTTGCTGATTGGTGGGTCTTTGATGTACCACTGAATTATGTTATCTTCTCTCATTAAAACTTGGCCCATGAAAATGGTTGGGGGTGGGTGGGGGGGGGGGGGGTGCACAAGGACACAAGGAGATGTTCCTTGTTCTTGATTCTTGCTTAGTCCCAGGAGGGGAGCATAGATTTATTTCTGAATGTCTGCATCAAACGGCGCTCGTTCTGAAGTTTGGCCATCCAGAGAACTGCCAATTTAATTAAACTTATGTTCTCCGCCGCTCATGTCTGTTGAGTGACGTTCCGATTCGCCAACGATGTCTGAATCCCTCGGGGATTGGCTATGTTGTTTTCCAGAGCCGGTTATAAATATTCCCAGGCGTGTGATGTAAGTGTTGGATTTGTGAGTCCTTCTATGTAGGGGATGGGGGGGGGGTCGGGTGGAGAGTGACAGTTTCCACATCCCGTGTTGACTGTTCCGATCGTTCCGTCTGTCAGCGCTCCCGAGACGTCCTGACAGGCCGAATACACCGATGGGCCTAATGGTCCCAGGCTTAAAGATATTATTTTTGTTTCAGCAAGGCAATATAGTAATGAGATTTAGGCTTATTTATCCTCCAGGGATGGAAAGTGACCCTTTGTCCCTTTTCCTGGAACTTGACGGGCTTTATTTTTCAAGAATAATATTTGCAAAATTTCGCTCGGCGCGTGGAAGCTGACATCTAAGCTCTGGCTCTTGAGGGTCATTTTTTCTTCTCTTTCTGTGGCATCACAGTGTTGTTTATTCTTTGGACGCTCTATTGCTGGGCCCCTTACGACCTCTCAAGTGAAGCTCGCTGTTTCCACTTTATCCTTACAGTTCAAAATGGACGACCTCGCTCTTTGAGTTAGTGCCTGCGCAGAGGTCCTCTTTGTGTGTCGGCCTCCTTCAACTCGCAGTTTTCATTTATGTGGCGAGGATTTGTTTGCCTCTTCGGCTCTGTTCAGACGCTCATTGCGCTTGTGACTTCTCAAGCAGCCAAATTCATTTTGTGGCCTTATAATTCCACGAAGTACATAACCCCCACCCCACCTTCCAAAATCTGCTTCGTTTTTTTTTAACTCCGTTGAAACAGCGGCTGCAGTTGTAGTAGTCGGCCTGAGTTGAGCGTGCACACAGCTGGAAAATAGTGATCGAAATCACAATTGAAAGTCCTGCTTTGTGTTCTTTTTTCTACCTGTGAACTTGGCCACCTCATTGGTGAAGAGCTGCAGTAATTAGCCAATCAAGGGGAATGGAATAAAATTCAGGGGAGTGGCTTTGTGTTTTCTGAAGCTGAATTTCCCACCTCTGCTGGACGGTAAAATACTGCTCCTATTGTTGGTTGTGTGGTGTGGCCCCTGTCTGGGCCAGGCCCCGCTGTCCCTGTGGACCTGTCTTCAGGCCGGGGGTCAGTAACCCAAGCGCCCAGCTCCTGGCTCCGGGGCCGTCTCTGAGGGGTCCGAGGGGCCTGAGGATCCGTCTCGTAGTCGACGGAGCGAAGCAGCTCAGTGCTTTGAGCCGCTACAGGCTGCCCCTGGGGGCCCCTCAGTCTTCACCTGCAGGCAGTAATGGGGTCCCCAGCTCCAGCGCTGTGGGGGGGTCCCATTGAGTGCAGGGGGGTGCTTCTCTCTCTTTACAGGGCTGAATGAGCTGAATGCAAGAATGAGCCGGCAGACCCAGACTCGATACTGATTGATCCAGCTTTGGGAACCTTTTCATTTGTTTGTTTGTACATTCACCAGGGTTGGGTTTAATTACTTTTCCATTTACAATTACAGTAATCTTAATTAATTACTTTTGTAATTGTAATTTAATTTTAATTGATTTTTTTTAAATCAAAAAGTAATTGTAACTGTAATGGAACATTCTGTCCAGAAAGTAATTGAAGCACTGATTACTAAAACCCCACAAGTCAAGTCAAGTCAAGTGTGACTTATGGGGTTTTAGTAATAGGTGCTTCAATTGTAATTGAAAAAGTAATTGAAACCAACCCTGGCATTCACTGTAACACCTGCTGGTTTTGTGCTTGTGTTTTTTGTGCATTTGTGAGGAGAGCTTTTATTTTTGCTGTATGAACCAGCGCATAATAATCAGTTTATTAATCAGGGGTGCATTTTCCAAAAGCACAGATGCTAACATACATAGTTGGAACCATTGACTGCGGAAGGACAAACTATGTAAAGTGCTAAATTAGTTAGCTACTATTCTTTTTGGAACAAACTCCAGTTCGACAATGACAAGCATTTAAAACAAAATCACTCAAAAATGCACATTTTTATTCCAGGTAATAACGTTAATGATTAACGCCCTTGTGTCCGCTAGATGGCTTTGATGATTTCTCCCATCAGGACGTTAAAGGAAAGCTACCTCGCGGCGCTTCGCCTGAAATTTTTTGGCTGGACCAATCAGCAGGCAGCTTTGGTGTTGACATAATTTCCTTCTTCCTGCAAAGACATTGTTAGACATAGTGCACCTTTCACTTTGGCGAGGCTTTGGTGGGAATTCGATGTAAGAGGAATAGGGAAATTTATGTTGAATGAATCCAGTAGTTGGCTGTAATACACCAACAGGGCTGTAAACCGCCATAAAACCAAAAAGAAGAAGAAGAAGCCTCCCACTCATAACGAGGCCACGCGAAGCACTTTGAGAGCCTTTGCGTACAGGCGTTAGTATAGCGACAGTCAGTCAGTGAGGAGCGCAACATAACGACTGTATCATACAGGTTATTCCAGGTAACTGTGTTTTATTTTTAAAATAAGTAGTTTTGTAATATTAGGCTCAGCTGTAAATACATTTGCTGTGGACGCATGCTTAATTCTGCTGACAGTTTGATATTTAAGATACTTACCAGAGCTACCAAGATTTCGTGCCATTTTTGCTTGAGGCTGAAGTCCACGGTTATGATGTCCTGAGTTGGAGGCAGTAAGTGATAAACTGCAGCCACATCATTCCACTCCTGTTAGTCATGAAATCCTATTCCTTTCAGCCTTTTTTTACAAAGCAGAGCAGGTTTTAGTGCACGCAGGCTTTTATATGTATTAACTCCATCCAAGGCTGTAACCCTAAGCACTGATTTTTCTCCAAAAGCTTTTTTTTCTGTGTATTTTCTTCCAGTGGTCATATGCGTGTCAGTTTCAATCAAACTGTGCCTTTCAAGTTGACATTCAATTCAACGGTGTTCATTACCTGGCAAAAACATTGCAACAAACACCACGCAATTTGGCCGAGTCAGACCACTAGAGCATGTGAATGTGTTGTGCAAAGAAATTAGTTTGGTGTCTTGGATTTGAATTTTGGCAATGATTTGATCGTCTGGGTTTAGAATCTGTCTTCTGCTTTAAGGTATACCTTTAACCTTTCAAGTGCAGTGAAGGTAGCCGTGACTTAATTATGGGACCTATATTTCGAGGGCTAGATGGGGAATGAGATTGCAGTTGTCATTGAAGTAGCGGCTGTGATTTCGGGCCGCTTTGTCCTGCCTTCGGGCCACCTACTTGGGGATACGTGTGACAAAATTGAAGCCGAATACAGGGACCGTGGCGGGGGATCGGGTTTCCCCCGTCACCCTCCCCGTCCAGTCGCTCACGGCCCTCTGATCTGCGGCTGGACCGCTGTAAGCGATACGCCAGTGTAGCGCCTGAAATGGGGCAGAGTTGGGGGTGGGTGACTGGCACGAGCATTCATGTCCCGCATTCCTGGGTGGGACCCTGGCGCTGAGGCGGTGCCAGATTCTCTTTCCCGTCGTCGTTTTCCGGGTCATCCGATCCCCGGGATTACGGTACCTGTCGTGTTTAATCTATCGGGGGCGAGGGCAGGTCTGCTTTCTCCTCACTTCCCTCATATGTCATCGCCCGAGTTGGGCTCTGAGTGGGCCTGTACGTCTGGGCTGGGGCTCTGTCCCAGGTTTATCGGTGTCGCCTCGTCCCCCCCGAGCCCACGCCTCTTCTGTCCCTCCTCTGCTCCTCAAAACGGCTGGTATTAAGGCTTAGAGCTGCAAAATCCTGCTTTAGATCGTAAAATCCTTTCCTGAATTTTGTTGCAGTCATCTGTATTTGCTGACACTAATCGTCATTATTCTTTGCCCTGAAAATGAGTGACATTTGTTTCAAGAATCGATGGAAATCAGCTGGTAGAGGTTGTTGATGGAAGAAACACTTGTCCGGACTTACTTTTAGACATTCAGAATTTGCATCATTTACATATTTGCACAAGGTTAAAGTTCTCAGTTCTTGCAAAAAAAAAAAAAAAATCTGCAGCTGTATTTGCGCGAGTGACCTGAACAACAGTTGGCTTTGGGTTTAGCTGGTACACAGCTTGACCTTGTCTGTCGGTCAGGTCACGGCAAAGTTACGCTGTGATGCTGCCGCAAACAGCACCACCGATAACACCGCACTGTGTCAGATTCTTCTTGCACTTTTTCGCCAGTATTGTGCAAGAATGTATCGCATCCGAAAAAACCATTCATAAGCAGATTGTAGTTAACGCTTATCATGCAGTTGTGGTGCATTTCATTAGATAAGTGGGCCAGGTGAGTTTATCGCAAACTGAGCTCCCTGGATTTGCAGATTGTCATCTCCAAGTTTTCTTGGTTTTAGGTCTTCAGTATGCAATATGATGTTTTTAACTGAGCATACTAGTGCTAACTATAACATTCAACTGCGGGGATTTTGCGCAAAGGTATTCTTGAAGGTCGACTTGGATTTATTAGAAAGCCATTACAGATGGTGTGTGTCTGCAGTGCTGTGCTCGCCTAGCTGAGCAAGTCTGGATCTTAACACACCGTTGCAGGTTGTGTGGTCCCATGACCCCTGACCTTAAACTTGTCTCTTATGACCGCAAATAACACCTGCAGCTGTCTACCTGCAGACATGCCCTGAGCCTTTATCGTTGTCGTAAATCCTCACGATCCCCCGCTATCTGTTATTAATGGCAGAAGAGATGACGGTGGTCCTGCCGTATCTCTTATCTTCGCTCCTTTGCTGCAGACACGGACTTGTCATGGCTGCCGGCTCTATGGCCCGGCCGTGTTTAAAAGGTCCTTCACCGGCCTTCGAAACTGCATTGTTGGGGGGGACAATGTCCTCTATCTGCCCCGATATGATGTGGACCACATGCTACAGTTCGTCCTTGCATTCCTGTGATAGCGCTGGGGCTGTTATTAGGGAAGGGAGACTCACAATGATTGGGCTTTACCTGCGTGTTGGGAGTTAGTTGCATTTTGCGTCTTATCCACTGCAGAGTGGTGAAACTGTGCTCTCTGGTATGGAAGGTAGCCATGCGGCATTTTCAGGCTCTTTTACTGGGGGGAACATTTTCTGGTTGTTGGCAGAATGCAAATAGTCTAGTTTCTTTGTGCTGGTTGTATAGGCCTGTGGTGTGCTCAAGTTTTCTTTCATATTTGGAATTTCCAGACAGCCTTTGTTTGTCGACTCGCAGTTGTCGCAGCACACGGCTCACGGCTTGATGCCTGCCTGTATGTTTTATGCTTCAGTCGCTAGTTTCGCTGCGGCTGGTTTTTGTAGATAAAGGAGCCTTCGGCAGGGAGGGCGGGAGTTGCTGTGCCGATGGGGGCCTCCTCTCTCTCTCTCGCTCACGCGTGTACTACCACCTCAGAACCAGGACTAGAATGGAAAACCTAGGAACAGACCATCAGAACAGGACGGTTAAGAGATTTCACTTTGCCCCTTGTGATCCTCGCACGCCAGTGTCCGTCCAACACACATCCACACACACACACACACACACACACACACGCACACACCACTCAAGGGCCTTTTACTGCTCTGTAGGGCTCTCAGCTATTCCCTCCTCACCAGTAAAACCAGCTCGGTGCGACAGGTGCTTTTCCGTTTGATGTCAGCAGAGTTGTAGCTCAAATCCTCGCTGCCGGTGACACTTAATCTTGCCTTCGTTTTCTCCATCCCTCTTTCTTAATTCCTCTGTCCCTCCATTTCATCTCACTCTCCCCTTTCTGTGCGGCCTAATGGAGCTCGAGCGTAAATTGTGATAAAGGTAATATGTGCGGTTTTTCCTTGGGGCTACATGGGTTTTTAATTGGGAAGTGTACAGCCGTGCGGTCTGTTTTCCGTGGCCTGAATTCTTCCAGCTTCCTTCGGCGTTTTCCACCCGTCTGCTCCTGTGTGGTATCGATCCGCGGCGTTCAGACGCATTTTCCCTGAATCTATGACACCTCTGAGACCTCGAGGCTGTAGCTGACTATTGATCAGCCTGTAAATCACTGTTTTTCCCTTCTTTTTTCCCCGCTCTTATGGACAGCATAATCGTACAACTGGTTGCTTCTCATGGTTGTTTAGAAACAGTTATAATCATTATTCCTGGCACTGATGATGAAACATGCATGTTTCTGTGGACCCTGATATGATAGCGGTTTATCAGAAGTAGAGTGAGGAGGTAGAGTGAAGCCAAAGCTTAGTGTGCTACATAAATAAATACTCACTTTGATTATCTTTTGGAGTTTTATGTATTATTTATGTATTTACTGACAAGGTTGTCTTGTCAGTGTAAAGCGGGTGGTGTCCATTTTCGTAAGATACGGTCTCATTTTCACCTTCCTCTGATGCCTGTCACACTCCCCCCTTGTCTTGTTCGGGGTGGAACTGGGTGTTAATGACACGGTTTCGAAGTGCACAGGATGTAACCACATGAGCCCATAAGTGATAGCTGTGCGCTAGCCCTCCCGGGGGCTCGGAGTTCTGTCTCCTCTTCGCCGTGCTTCCCTCGAGCTGGCTGTGACTCTGTGTCGCCGTGTCGTTCGCACGCTCGCTGTCCCACAATCCCTCAGGATAACAGCCGTCCTGCCTGTTGCGGTCAGACGTCTGAATGGCCCCGTGTTTCTTGCAGACATTTGATCCTGGGAGCTTTTTAAAGAGCACCTGTTAGGGGGGGAGGAGGTGGGTGTCTATGAGGGCATGACATCAGGTTGCCTAACATTTACCTTCACTTGGGCGCACATTTCTACCTTTGAGGAACCATAAACTGGGTTGTCACTCGTTATATCTTGCTGAATAGCTGTATTTTTCTCTCACGGAAAGAAAATTTTATTAAATTTGAAGCTTCATTGCTTGGTGTTGTCGCGGTGGGGATGTGGGGAGTGTGAGTTTTAGCACGAGTGAGAAACACTTGAGCACTGCCAATGGACGCTTCCTGCCTCAAACTCAAAGCACGATGAGAGTTGCTCCTTAAATCTCCCTCTCTTGAGCTGGCAGTCTGTTCCGGTATGTTCTTTGCCTCTATTCACAGTGCTGCTACCTTGTTTGCTGCACGATCAACATGTCTTGAAGAGGCTGGTAAAAACTTTTCTAGTGCCTAAACTAAGACAATCTTTTATATGCATACGGCGCTTACAAAAAAAATTCTCTTAGCGGTTCCTTACGGGAAGAATTTTGCATCAAACCCCACGCAAGCGTTCAGGATTCTTGCTCCGAGCTGGATGTCTGTGAGGCGTATCTGCTTTGGCAGTGAGTTTGGGGAAGGATTTGACCCAGACTGGGCCCTTTTTACATGCATGTGTGCTCACGGGCGAGTTTTGGGCTTCTGCGGCAGCGGCAAGGGGGTGGGTCTCGTCCGTGCGTCGCCGCGGGGGCTGCTTTTGCAGCTTGGACACGATGGATGAGCAGGAGAAGCCTGGTTTTGTGTTTAATGATGTCCGCTGTGGGCTTCAACAGACGGATCTTCTCCTGTGGGCTCATTTTCACCAGAACTTCAGATGGAAACTGTGCGTGTGTTTATGTGTGTGTGTGTGTGTGATAGAGGTAGAGGTTGGGAATGTGGCTCCAGGCTGCCATCGATCGCTCTCCGCAGCAGAATTCCCAGATCCCTTTGCTGCAGCGGTAGAGAAGGTCACGGGAGAGAGGAGTTGGAGTTGGACGAGAGCAGAGAACAGAGGAAGTGAGTTACAGGCTCTGCATGATCAGTCTGTTCATGTAGCGCTCATCTGTACGGTCGCTCATACGCGCCCTCGTATGAGACCCCGCCAGTGAGTCTGCGCTCCTTAGGAGTTTAATTCCCCCGGAGGCCAAACAAGGAAGCGCAGTGCAGCATCTCCGCAGAGCAGTGAAGGTGTAGAATCTTAACCGCTCAATTCTAACGTAATTTCAAATGGGGTTTTGGCGCATGTGTGCATGCACTCACATACACATGCTTACAGATGGAAACACATACACTTCCTGTTCCTTTACAGTGCAGTGTTTTCCAAGTACAAATTTTATGAGTATAGCACGAGAGAGAATGGAGACCTTGCCTTTGCAGGGCTGTGCCATCATCATCACAAGACTTTGACTTGCAAATAACTTTTTTTGTGTGTTTATCGACTTTAGTATCCCGTGCCATGAAGTAGATGGGGATATAGGAATGAGTGTTGTCCTGACGCGCGTCCGTCAGTCAGTCCATCCGTCGCAGTACTTTTCCGAGCCAGAACTCCTAAACTGTTCTATATTTGTCGATGAAATTTCATCTATGGTACCTCTTTTTGGGTAGATGTGCGTTTCCATACTTCTGTCATCCTCCTTTTTGTCTGTCAGTCTCTCCACTTGTGTTATTTTTTTTTTCAGGCGAGATGTGGGCCGTCTCACTGCTGGGATCTGGACATTTCCTGCTTGTTTCTCTTGAAGTCTTAAGCATTTTGTTGTCCTGCTGTATGAATATGAACACTGTGTGTTTTCTGCTTGGAGCTGGTGAACGGAAGCGCTGTAAATTAAACATCACTGTACAACCGATGAGCAGTGTGAATGTGGCAACTTTACCCTGTCCGTGCAGGATTTGTGCTGGATCCATCAGGATCCTCATCAATCCCTAAGGATCCTGTAAAGATTCCCACCCCACTGGGGATCTATAATGACTAAAGCAATCATGCCTTAAAGTTTATTCTAATTACCTCCACCAACAAAGTTGGACAGATGGCATGTTCATGCCTCTGTTTCCTGTCTGTTTCTTCGAGGAATTAAGGGAAAAAAAGTTCTGGACTGATTTCGATGAAACTTTGTGGGCAGGTTACATGTCACAACAATAAGAATCAATCAGATTTTCACTGGTCGTGGTCAGTATAGCAGAAAGGGTCAAAAAGGATGATGCTGGTGGAGGTATGCGCTCCACAGAGTACCTTTATAGTTTTACCAGTGTGAGACTCATTCATCAGCTCATAGGCACTGATTCTGTGTAAAACTAAACAGATTGATTTGTGGGGCTCATGCGTCTTTCAAACAAACGCATTGACATTACAAATAATATGGGTAGTTGCAGCATTAACAGAGCCTAATTTTTCATACATCAGTCAAGGCTGTGGATTGATACGATATCCCCAGTAGGCACTCATGGCTGGATGCCCGCAAAATATATTGCCCCTGAAAGTCAGCTGGAGCACAGATGGATCGCTGCCAGTAGCTACTGTTTAATGGTTTGGAGCAGACCCTGCTCGACGGGACAGGGATCGAACCATTAAGTCTGATGAAGAGGGTTCAGGGTAGACTCCAGCTTCATTGGTGTCTTGTGTCTTTCATATAAATGCTAGAGAGGCTGTTTAACTTGGCTGCGCTGAGGCAGGTTTATTTTATCGTCTGGTGCGCAGGCCCACCTGTTTTCTCTCTCTCTCTCTCTCGCTCTCCCTCTCTCTCGGTGGGTTTGCCCAGGCGTTCTCTCTGGCTGTGCCGCACAGCGTGTGCCCGGCTCCTGGCAGAGGGGGTGGGGTTTGGTGCGGTGTGAGAGCAGGTTGTGTTAGAGACACCCTGCACCTGTAATGGATAAGGGGAGCGAGTCCCTCTCAGTGGTGTAATCCCCTCTTTCTCTCTCTCTCTCTCTCCCTCTCTCACACACACTCAGAGGTGTGTAATGGAGCTGAAGTAAGGAGCAGGCGTAATGGGAGTGTGAGAGAGTGTGAGTTAACACTGTTTGCTGGGATTAGTGGGCAGCTTGCTGTCAGGAGACCCCCTCCCCTCCCCCACCTGCTCTCATACACACCAGAGCCCTGAGCCCCCGCTGGATGAGGGTTTAGTGTCTCTTGCGTATCTGTCGCACCCCCCGCTGGCTCTCCGCGGACCCCGTGACCTGTGTGATCCTAGTGTGCCACACCCTGACGTGTATACACACAAACACACACACACACACACACACACACACACATGAATGTTTTACTATACGTGTGGGAACCCAAACTTGTGCATTCCAAAAAAAATTGTCCCCAGGGTGCTGTTTTACGGACTATAATTATGAGGTCTTTATCTCCCAGCAACTTTTTTAAATAATAATAATAATAATAATAATTAATCTTTATTCATACGGCATTTTTCTTGACAATTACAGTGTGCTTCACTGAGAGAAATAAGACCAGTCAAACCAATAAAGATGAGAATAAGGCCAAAGAACAGGAGCACAACCACATAACCTGAAGGAAAAAAGTATAAATACAAATCTATCAAACAATATGCAACTGGATATGACCATCTACCCACTAGTATAGAGTAAACACAATTATACTCTCACACACACACACACACACACACACACACACACACACACACACACACACACACGCGCGCGCGCGCGCGCGCACAGACCCTCGAGCCAGGGGAGAGAAAATTAAGGCCTGGGGTTGTGTGCAGAATGCTAAATATCATCGACTGTTCTGTTCAGGGATACACACACACACACACACACACACACAAACAGGCACACACACGAACATACACACTTATGCAGCATCCATTTCATCCACGGAGAGAATCGAAGGCCACTGCACGTGGTGCATAACTCTGAGCATCAGCAAATATGGGCTTTGTATCTGACATTTGCTGCATATAAAATTAACACTTTCCGCATGCTGTCTGCAGGATCATTAATTAATCCAGAGGGATAATTGTCTGGCCGTGCAAATTACACTGCAGCGCTGGAGAACAGTGAAGATGGAGGAAACATGATGTTCTGTGCACTTTTAATGCTCCTTTCGCCAAATCTAAATTGTAAATGGACCCTTAAAAAGTGTCCGTTTGTAGTCTGAGAGACGTGAAGGAGGAAATAATTTTGGTGGGGGCGGGGGGGCAGGCGGAGTTCAAAGGGGTCTTTAATAAAACATACTGCGCAGATCGACCGACCACATCCCCGCAAGCGTGATCGGACCCGGCGAACGCTGCGGATCAAACCGCCGAGTTTCTTTAACATGCAGCCCTTGACTGCAGGTCGCTGACTGGGGGGGTTAATTAGTTGCTTCTCTGCTGGCTAAGAGGGCTTGAAGTTTTACGGGGCGCTAATATTTAAATATCATTAAATTTTTCGTTCAATATTAGGACAGAAAGTGCATACTTGTCCATTTACTCAAATGCACAAGGCCCGTAGTGCTGCACAAATACACACACACACACACACACACACACACACACACACACACACACACACACAAACAGTGAATATAGCAGCAGTGGGGAGACAAAAGCAGTGTTGGGATCTCTCTCTCTCTCTCTCTCTCTCTCTCTCTCTCTCTCTCTCTCGCCTGGCCTTTTTGTTTGCCTTCACAGTCTCATTCCGCCCAGTGCACTCGCACAAGGTGATTTGATTTAATTGCCTTTTTAAAGCTTTCTTTAGAAAAAGCAGCCCTACAGAAACTCATCCAGGCCGCGCTCTGAGTCCCAGCCGTCATCTACACTAAGAGGGTGAGCCTCAGCTGACAAGGGAACTCTCCAGAGCTGTTCAGAATTCACGTTTATTTACATGGAGCTACTAAATAAAGGATCTACATCTAGTGCACACACTCACACACACAAAAACACTCACTCATTTGTATAAATTTATTAAGGGACGGGGCCTTCGCTGGATTACTGTGCGCTTGAATTCAGCTCAAACTCCCAGAAAGGAGGGCGAAGCAGCGCCGCGGTGGGCCTTTCCGGAATAATCTGTTTCTCAGGCGTGTCTGTTTAGGGCCTTAATTCTTCAGCTTTGCTCTGAATTGCAAATGACTCTAAGCTGTAGCTGTAAGGGGGTTACGGGGAACCTCTTGGGTCCTCCAGGGGTCCTTCGCAAAAACCCCACCTCCATTTGACGGTCTTGTCTTTGCCTCTCGAAAAATGCACACCGGTAAACAAAGGAGGAAGTGCCCGGACAAAAATAAGTCCTATCTGAGTCTCCACCAAGAAGTGAAAGAGAAATGTATTGAGCACTGACTTTTTTCAAATGTAGCAACCATTGTAGCTAAAGCTTCATTGCTATTGCAAACATGGTGGTGATGGAGAGAATTTTATTGTGTGTAACGTTACATGAGGCGATTCTCCTTTGTACTTCCTTGTATTTTGAAATATGGGTATGTGTTTGAGGTGGTGTCTCTACTTACGACATGGACATAAGCGTGTGTACGAGAGATTTTGTGCGTGTGTGTGTGTGGTGAGTTAATTATCATTAGATCTCTAGGGTCCTCCCTGTTTGCCTCAGAATGATTAATCTGGTCTCGGTGCTGGTTCTGATTCTGCTGACGTTCCCCCTAATAAGCCGCCCCTACAGAAAGATGCTCCCTCAGCAGACGGCTTGTAGAGGCGGAGGGAGGGGGGGGGTGCAGAGGTGCAGAGAGCATGGGGGAAGGGGGCCAAATCTGATAGGCCACGGGTTGCTGGGTAAACGACTTTTGGTCTCGTGCAGCCAATTAGGCCTGTATCCCTTTAATTAGGTCTGATTGGGCACGGAAAGCTAAATGGGGTGACAGGGCGTGCAGTTTTGGGCCGCCCCTTGTCACCCAGTCCCTCCCCCTATCCCCCATGCGCCATCAGCACCCTATTAATTTCCATATTAGCAGGTTTCCAGCCTGTGGTTGGCTGGTGTCATAGCAACAAAAATGCCACACCCCAGTGCCACAGTTTATGATTTGTGCCTGTGATGCTAGCTCTTCCTGCCTGGAAAATAATACATTTTTAACTCTTTCATTGTCTCTATGAACATACCTGGGCTAAAATTAAGCTCCGCCCAATTCTGAAAATGGGTTCCCATTCACCAAAGAAGTAAATAAATATCATTAACTAGGCTTATGCCGTCAGAGGTCACAGCTGGGGGTATATCCCCGAACGCCCCCAATCCTCCAATTCCCCAATCCTTGAATAGACTTTCATTTGAATTTAATTTCAGGTCAGTCGGACAAATGGTTCTGAAGATATGGCCAAAATGGTAATTTTTCCATCACAAAGCGCCACCTGGTGGCAAAATATTGAACCATACAGGTATGATGTCATCATATGACATGTTGTGAGGTCATGACCTTGCAGTTGCACATAGTTTCATGTCAATTGGACAAATAGTTCCAAAGACATGGCAAAAATGGTGAATTTTATGTGACAAAGCTACACCTTGTGCCAAATATTGAACCAAACAGGTATAATGTCATCATGGGACACATCCTCAGGTCACAATGTTTCATTTGCACTCGATTTGAGGTGAATCGGACAAATATTTCCAGAGATATGATAAAAACAGTGATTTTTTCAGTTTTTGGCCCCCGGTGGCCAATCTAGAAATCGTAAATCGTCTAAAATCGAATCAGTTCTTCCTCTTTGTGATACTTACTTATATGCAAAACTTGAAATTTCTAGTTGAAATATTACTGAAGTTATCGCGTTAACACGTAGTGCGGCGGCGGTGGCGGTGGTCGGACCAAAAACATAATATCCCCGGAACGCCATTCGGCGTTCGGGGATATAATAAACAATGTTCTTGCTAATATGACTTGGACATACTTCAGCTGGCCTAAAGAAATAAGTTTGAATAGAATTTAATCTTCACAGTTAATTAGCCTTTAAAGAAAGGCTATGTTTTCAACATATTAAATGCTGTGAAAAGTATGGGCCTACTGACCTGTATAGATGGCAAGCAGACCTGTGTTTCCCAAAAATGTGTAGTGAAGTCTGGACTTAAATTGGATGAAACAGAATCAACGTCTGATCAAGTGCCTCCTAACTGCTAACATCCGGCATGTGCAGTTATACGCGGTTCATGACGAAGCCTTTTGACTGTGAACTGCGTGTGGAATGCATGTTAAAACTCCATGCCAATGTAAAGAGTTCAGGAATTGCCAATATTATGAAAATTGTGTCTCCCCGCAGGAGGGAGGGAAAGCATGTTGTTTTTGTACAGTTTCAATCGGTGTCGGTGTTCCCACTGTTTCCGGACCATAACTCAGAAATCGTTTGGTATATTCCTATGAAAGTCTGCATGCATTTGCATCAGGTCGTGCAGATGTACCTTTTGCTATTTTGAGGTTATTAACTTTTATAGTTTCTTCTGAAAAGTCTGTTAATATTAATGAGAGGTGGCTGAATTAGGTTGGGGGGAGACATTTGGTTTTTTTTTTGCCTTAAAAATAATCTCTGGTTTTATTTTAAATTTGAAGGTGCTTCAAATTTCGCCCAGGTGTAAACAGATGTCTCTCCACTGTCCTGGCTGCACCTGCTTTTCATGGATATGAATTACAGTTACCAATCAGATGGGCGTATTGAATGGCATTATTGTAAGATTGTCTGTTTTGAAAGAATACACATTGCTATAGGTCAATTTTAAATAATACTATTGTTAGTTGAAAGGAAGGACAAATCAACTAAACAAAATTCTCTCCTGAAAATTTGATCTTAATTCAATCTAAACTGATTTAAGCTGTTTTTGTAACACTTACTGAATTTGCCTGGTTGACTAGCTGTTCATCACTTGAGAACCCTCTACTATAGTCATCTAGTTTGACCACTAGCTTACTGTGCTAGCTGAACAATATTTATCCAAATTTTACTGGCGGCAGATTGGCTGAAACCAGCTTTAAGTGTTGAACAACACTGCTTAAACCAGCTAAAGAGAGTCAACTGGTCTTAACCGGATTTTCCACGGGGTAATTTTATGGTATGTGTCACATGACGGGCATCTCAGCGAAATCGTATCGTATCATAGATCTCGGTCTCTCATGTCTCATTAAATTCTTCTCCGCGTGGCCTTTGCCTCTCCGTCATCCATCCGAACCCCCCAGCCCTTTACACACTTTGATCTGCCAAGTTGCATGACACAGATTATAGACTCGCCGCGCTTTTGCGCCACTCATCTACAGTAGAAAATGCTAATTGTCTGTAATGAAAGGGTAACAGCACTCTGAAGTCTGTCTTTATGAGCGGCCGTTGGCCTGACTCTCAGCAGCCTTAGTACCTGGTGCACATCACTAGGGTGAGGAGGGAATGACGATGACATCACCAGACCTCTCTTCAGAAGAGCTGGAACATTCTGTAGCGAACTATGTATGGCCTGGTTTGCTGTGTGATGTCTTGGCCTCACCCAAAACGTACTGGGGTGTAGGCCTGTCCTTAAGGACAGATATCTGGAGCTACAGTCAGGAAAGGGGCAATGTGGGTGCTAGCTTTTGTTCCATTTTAGTGGCCACATTCGATTCCACCAATCAACCTCGAGAATTTTTGCTAAAGACCTTTATTAGTAGGATCAGGAGCGCCACTGCTTGCCGGAACGAAAGCCTGCATCCACATTTTTAGGGAACACACAAGCACGGGAACACTTGGACGAGTACTCGCTGCCCTCATCCAGATCTGATGTGTTGTGCTGATGGATGACTTGAGTGCAGCGGTATTACCCTCAAGCCTGTTCATATGCTCACCGTTACCATCACTCAACATGAGGCCACCTTTGTCACACCATACCCATGATTAGCTAGCTGTTTTGCTGGGCTGTATGTATCTCTAAATCTCTTTGGTTGCGCCCAGAGATGAGTAATGTGGTTGAGCACAAAAACAAGCGAATCTCTG
Source organism: Gymnothorax reevesii (assembly GCA_029721435.1). Lineage (NCBI taxonomy): Eukaryota > Metazoa > Chordata > Actinopteri > Anguilliformes > Muraenidae > Gymnothorax > Gymnothorax reevesii. The sequence continues at coordinate 169,835,072 of CM056574.1, forward strand.
CTTCATTTCTCACGGTTCTTGTCAAGGAATAACTAGGATTCACGTGGTGTTGAAATGTTTTGGTCATTTGAGACTGCTCGTGGTATTAATCCGTGCAAATGTTCTTCTTCAATGCAGTTTTTTCTGTTCTTCTTTTATTAGCCAGGTCCATCTTATTTGTTCTTTTTAGAAATTGATTGAACATGATTGTGCTCAAAACCATAGCTCTCCATAACTCAGAGTCTGTCCATTCTTAACAGTCATGACCAGTTGGGCTGGAAAGATGTTGCAAAATTGCGGCTGCACTCTTGGTGCAAGACGATGTTCGCTGCCCTCTTGTTGATAAGATGTGATGAATTTCAGTCCGTCATTGTGTCTGGTACCTCAAAATGGCGCCTGGTTCCTGATCCCCGCTCTCTCTTTTCAGGATCTCGCCTGCGACAGGAGGACTCCCCTCCCCGAATCGTGGAGCACCCCTCCGACCTGATCGTGTCCAAGGGGGAGCCGGCCACCCTCAACTGCAAGGCGGAGGGGCGGCCCACCCCCACCGTGGAGTGGTATAAGGACGGCGAGAGGGTGGAGACAGATCGGGACAACCCGCGATCCCAACGCATGCTCCTTCCGACGGGCTCCCTCTTCTTCCTGCGAATCGTCCACGGGAGGCGGAGCAAACCGGACGAGGGCAGCTACGTCTGCGTCGCCAGGAACTACCTGGGGGAGGCGGTCAGCCATAACGCATCGCTGGAAGTAGCCAGTAAGTGCCGTTAAAGCCTAGGGGTGTTTTCGGCCAGTTTTGCCTGGATGTCGTGCAGCCTCGCTTGGGTTATCACCAAAAAACCCTTTATTTGTGCTCGTTGATTTGGATGATCTCATTGGACCTGGCCAGGATGTGCTTGTGAGTGTGTGTGTGTGTGTGTGTGTGTGTGTGTTTCTCTGGGTTGGTGGAGAATGGCCTGAGTCTGTCCAGCCCAGCTTTCGGCTTTTTTCAGCAACACTGTTGGTGGTCAGGAAATGCAACAGAGAGCAGTTTTTTCCTGTTGTTATAGTGGCAGCTGGTTCAGGCTTTAGTTCGGTGGTACTTTTATGTAAATATTCCTGAGTATCTGTGAATATGTGTCTGCTTTAGTCTGTGGGTGCATGCGACGGTATTCCAGTTATTTAATTGTGTGGCTGCGCTTTCTTTCGGTGCAGATTCCGCTAATGTCACGGTGGCTTTGATGCTGAGAGTAGATTCCATTATTGTGTGGGTCAGCGAGTCTGCTGAAAGGATTGTGGGTAAAAAGCTTTTAAACAATGTCAGAGAAAGTGAGAGAGATGGGCTTGCTGCGTGTTTGTTTAACCCTTTGAGTGACTGGTCCTGCTCTCATCCTAAGCCATCAGTGGTCGTTTTTTTTCCTTTTGATAGCTTTAGAAATGAATTTTAAAAGTTGATTTGTGAGTTGTCCCAATCTCCCTTTAGTCTTGGTTTTAGATAGCGAGCAGAGGAGGAAGTATATGCAGTCTTTTGAAAAGAGGAAAAACAAGGTCTCAGATATCAGCTCTTTTCATGGATGTCCATTGGGTTGTCAGCAAGGCTCTTAATAAAATGTCATTGAGTCGCCTTTTTAACTGAAAAGACGCTGTCTGGTGATTCCCAAATGGACCCTCATTTCATTCTTGTGTATTTTTTTTTGGGGGGGAGGGGGGGAGGGGCGCTGTTAGATGAGATAAAATGTACATATACAAATTTTGTTGGCTGAATAACATATTAATTAAAATATCAGACACGACTTGCGCAGATAACTAGTTTTCAATCAAGAGGCTTATCAAGGGAAGTCAATCAACATAATTTATCAATACATCCTGTCTGCTTAGTGGTGTCTGTATATGAGTGCTGTCTGCGTATCTGACAAAAGATTCAGCTGACACGTGCAGCTTAAATTCCTAATCATTTGATTGTATTTTTGTTTAGCCGAACGTGATATTTGAGGGCAATACATCATTAGAAAGAAAGCCACATGCCATTAAAACTCTATTCAGCTCCTATTTCACAGGATAGCTTAAACTGGCACCATTTCCTGGAGGTGTCACACCCTCCTCATACCCAGGGAAAATGACGGCTCGACTGGTCGGTTTCCTTGCTTTTTTGTTTTTGTTTCCTGGTTTTTCCCTTTGCTTTTTGTTTAATCTTTGTTTAGTCTCCTAGTTTCTGCTCAAACTTGTTCTGTGAGTTCGACGGAAGAAGCTAAAAAGCAATAAAAAAAAGTCTTGTGTTTGGCCTGTTATAACTTTTTATAAATCGAAACGCTAAAAATACTTTAGCCTGGCAGATGAAATATAGACCTATGGGCTTTCTGAGTTGGAAAACAAGCCGTTTGGCAGCTGACCCGGGCCTGAATATGTGAGAGAGAGTGAGAGAGGGAGGAATAGTTTGTGAGGAACCCTGCTTGGCCTGGGCAATGCACTGCTTATTCTGAACAGGGTTCAAACAGAACCGTAATGACACGGTCGCGAGCTTTAGGCCTCTGTCTCTGTTTTGCCGCCCTAAGCCCCAGCTTCCGTACATATAATTATGTTGTCAGAGCAACCAGAACTGGAACTACGGAGGCGGCAGGCGAGTGGGCCGAGTGCCGGGGCAACACTGCTCGTTAACTTTTCAGACTTTCAGGTATTCCTGTATTTATTTCTGCTCAAAATCACTAATAGATTGTTTAAAACAACTTTTCCCAAGTTTCTTTGAAATAATGGCAGATTTCTTTTCACTTGGATGATTGTTCTGTTGTTTTTTTTTTTTGTCAGTTAGAGCATAAAACTATTTGACAATAAAAAAAACCCTGTTGCTGTTGTAAACCCTCTTGCGTTGTTTTGATCAAACTGCTGGACAAAAATAATCTTTTGCATTTTATTTGTTCTGTCATCTCTGCGGAAATAAATTTGACGTGGATTGTGTTCTGTGACATGACACCTTTCTGAGTCGAATTTTTTTTTTTAAAGCTCTTAAGTGACTCTAAAATAATTCTTGTTTCAAAAGATTATGTTGGAGGGGGGTTAAGTCATTTATTCGGCAGATCATTAGCAACACATTCTAAAATCTGTCACGGTAAACTCAACTTTCACTCTGGCACTACTTGGTGTCAGTGCTTTATAAAACTGCCGTTGCTATTCTGAAATTACCTTCAGGTTGTTTTTTTTTTTTTTGCCTCGTTTCATTTCGTTCTCTTATTACGAGATATGTCAACTGCCCGCCATCTAAGATTACTGCCTTTGTTTGTGTACTGTAACGTTTAGCAGAGGGGAGTATGAAAGCTGAAGCAAATAGCCAAGAACAGCAGCGAAGATTCACTCTGTGTTTGTCATACTAGGCCAGATGTCGGATCCCATAGCCGCGGGCTACATGATGTTATGTATAGTATCGCGCTACATCTGTAAAGCCCAGAGAAATCCTCCACCCATCACTGCAGCCCTCACCCCCCCCCAGGAAAAAGATAAAAAAAACTTCAGCTGGAATACTTTTACGCAGCTGAAACAACAAGGATCAAACCAGGGTAGCATTTTAGCGATGAAAAAGAGGGGGTAAAGGAAAATATCCCAAATGCATGATACTCACTCGATGCCAGATATCTCCCATTTCTTTTTTGGACTTGGTATTCATTCAGATCTTATGGCGTTTGTCTGGCACTGCTGACGCTGGGATGTCGCTACTCTCTCTACTCAGCATTTGTTCTGGAGTCTATCACACGGTCAAACAGAATTTTTTGGTATTTGACTGCTCCGAAATGCATATAATAATTCTGTAAATATAATAAAGGCTAAACAAAACCTGGCCCCTGGGACCTCGTTTATGTTTCAGTGCAGCTGTGGTCACAATTTTTACAAATTTAACGGTATTTGAGGAAAAGATCTGCAGACTGCGTTGGGTTGGCCACGTGGCAGAGTTGCAGAATGCTGGGTGGCGGGGCAAACTGAGCGCTTAACTTCCCGTTTCTCTGCGTCTTTCGGCCGTCGCTTTAATAGAAACATCAGCAGATCTATTAATGGGCTTGAGCTGTGTTATCTTTCCTGGGTGGGTAGATAACCTGATTATGAATTGTGTGCGCGGGCGGCGCAGCGCGTCGCTGCTCTAGCGTGAGATAACCCCAGGGTCCATTTCGCCGAGTCGCTTCAGTGCACCAGCTCAGTCGGGGATCTCCCTCCTCGCCAGGCGTGTATTCGCCGATGTGGGACACACGCTGTCCTGCGTGTGAGCGCCAGTGTTGTAGAACGACTTTACTGTGTGTATCTGTCAATATTTGCGCGTGCATTTTCTGTGTGTATAGTGCAGATTATTAGAAATGCACAGACACATAAACTACATGCAGTATATCGAGGGCTGACTGTAATGCACAGTTATGTCCTATATATAACATCTGTACATAACTGTTTATTGCAGTCAGCCCTCGATATGTGAACAATGTTTTTTCTATTTATTATCCATAGTTGCCTTGCTATTTGTTTTCCCATTAATGGACTTCATTGTTGGTTTACGTTTATGGGAACAGGATAGTTGCAAGTTCTGGCTTTCGATGAATTAAATTCACATATGGAGGAAGGTGTGCAGTTTCCGTTTGATTAAAGGCTGTTTGCGCAAATGCCGCGGATCTGTTTGATTAATAATTGCTTTGCTGGCGCGATTGCGCAATCTTATCTAATCTTAATGGCAGGGTGAGGTTTGAGCTTGGCCGAGATTCGGGTTTCCTGCGGTGGCGGAGCATGGCTCCGCGAGTCAGCTGCAGATCGGGGGACAGTTGGCATGCGCCGGCTGAAGTCTTGACGCGGCCCGCTGGGCCGACCCCCACATGGTGTCACAGGCAGTCACCAGTGCTACATCTGTTTCTCCACGCGCAGAGCCAGTTTCCCAACCTGCTCTCCACCTCCCCAAGTCCCTGCCCCTCTCCTCGGGCCCCGTCTGAACCCAAAGACCCCGTGTGATATCAGGACCACAGTCTGCTGCACAAGCCCCTGCTCTGCTGGCATAAGACTGCAATTTTTTTGTCTTTGGAATATTTGTTTTTCATTATCATTAGAACCATTGCGCACAGGGTGTTGGCCTGCGCTGCTTCTGTGAAGGAACAAGTCCCGACACCCTGGAGGACTGTGTCTTTTCTCTCTTTTCTCTCTCCCTTGCTTTTTGTATTGTGATTATTTTTCTCCCAGCCTGATAGGGAGAGAATGAGAGATCAAGAGAGAGAGGGAAAGCAAACAGCTCAGCAAGCCTTGGCCTGTTGCCTGGCGGTTTAATGAGCTGGAGTGTCGCGGCTCTGTGGAAGCTATTTGTATCTGTAAACCTCTGAGCAAATTGTTAAAACTGTTACTCTCTCCACATCACAGGAGTGGCCTGCATTTTACACCCCGCAGACTCCGGCTTAAACCAATTACCACTCAGGATTTTTTTAACATGTAGAAGTTTTATGTTCCCACCCTTTTTCAGGAGTGACCCGTGACTGGGTAATGTTGGCACTTTGTGTGGTTTATTTAGCATTTTGGGTTGTAAATGGTTTTACTTTTATTATCATTATTATTGCAGTACAGGTAGCTGTTATCGTAGCATTTGTGGTAGCATTCTTTCAGAAATAGACGTTGTCATAATAGTCCTCGTGTTTTTGCGGTGGTTAGATGCCTTAGTGGTGGTCTGTTGTGTGTCCGTAAACTTTTTGCCTTGTCAGCGCTCTCGCGCCTTCAGTTTTTCTCAGATCCTTTTCATATTTTATATGCGTGTATATGGAATGAAAATCTAGGCCAAGTTCGATTTTGACAATGTTTTGCTAAGTGGGCAAAATAGTTTTGCTACTATGTTTTTGATGTGCATTGGTCTGAGTAGGCTAAGGAGAGTGAGCAACCAAACTAGCTTATCCGTGCTGAATTTTGTGCTGTGTAATATTTGCTTTGGTCGGAGAACCTGAGCTGTGATCTGTAATTACTGGGTGGCTCCAGATTCCTGTATCTGTCAGACTCGCCTAATCCTGAAATTGCACTGGGAATGATGGGCTAACATCTTATTACCTGCCAGAGGAAAATCCCCCTAACCATCAGCCGTGCACGTCCTGTCCTCTGACCCCTCCTGCACCTGGTCTGAGAGTCAGAATGGGCTGTAGCACCTACCTGTGGTCTGGATGAATATAACCTCAAAATTAAAGTTGAGCAACTGCATATTCGTCCTCATGGAGCCAAAACAAAAATCATCTCACATTATCTGTGTTTGCTCTCCTCTCATACACACACACACACACACACACACACACACACACACACAAAATATAAATAAATAAAATAAATTAAAAATAAAATAAATTTAAATTTGGAGCAAAAATCAATCGGAAGAAATGGAGAAGAGTGATGCTACAGTTCAGTGTAGACTTCTGACAGACAGGATGTAGGACCTGCATTTCTACATTGAGAGTCATCCTATTAGCCACTGTCAATAGCTTGTAGAACATTTTTTGTGAAATCTTCCCACTTTACCATGTGTGTGTGTGTGTGCGTGCATGCGTGTGTGTGTGTGTGTCTTGTGATCATCATTATCCTTCATGCGCTCGGCTCCTCACCGCCACCGTCATCCCGCAGAATCAATTGAGCTGATTCAATTAAATGTGTGTAATTAGTTGGTTATGGGGTGTATCGATCTGCCATCCACTGTGGTGGAAATAACATTTCTGGGCGTTATGCTTTCCTCTCCGCGTGTAGGGAATACATTCACTGTATCCAAATGCGTTTTTAAGCACAGAGTAGAACTGCCCGCAGAAATGCATCGTATTTGGTTAATGATGTTAACCTGGTTTAATTTGAGACAGTGCAGTCAAGTGCGAGAGATGGTCACAGGATAATTAGGAAACAGAGGTTTTTGAGCACGATGACCCTCGTGAGTATTTTTCCTGATTGGTCAATGGAAGGATGAGATTGGAACAAGGCCCTGTACCCTTTAACAACTGATGGCGAGAGGGGGCTGGTGCTGTCCCACTGTGTGGTCAGAGGAATAAAGTGTGTTTGGGGTGGAGGGGTTTAATCGCAGTCGAGGGGGTTGGGGTGGTATCGAAGGATATGAGAGGAAAACAAGAGGAATTCGCATCATGTTTTCAGGTCCGGTGCCCCGCCTCACTGTAAGGCTGTCAGAACGGGGAACATCGCCCCTGCTTGACCCTGTGACTGGAAGGACCTCTTACTGCTTCGCTGAAGGGGCCTGGGCTTAGTGGAGAGGGGTCTGGGGGGCTGGCTGCCAGTATGATCAATCATGTCGGGCCTGACCTGCTTCTGACAGAGTCTGAGGCCAACCGAGTCAATCACAGGCCCCCGGGCTGGAGAACTGTGCCCTGCCTCTCAGCCTTTGTGTTCCTGCCCGCCATCCCCAGTGAAGGGGACGAGTTCAAAGAGGGAGAGCGTCTGAGGAACAAAGACAGAGACTGAGGGCAGCAGCCAGGATATCAGTGGGGGAAAGAGGGATATGTGAGAGGGTTTACATCGCAGAGTCGTACATGATAGGCTTGTTGTTGTATTTTAATGTGTGTGTGTGTGTGTGTGTGTGTGTGTGTGTGTGTGTGTGCACGTGTTCGTGTGTGTGTGTGTGTGTTCTTGTACTTGCTACAAAGGGAAAATTAAACATTTTGTTTCTTTGGGGACATAATGGGGAAGTGAGGACATTTCCAAATGTTCTCACAACTAAAAAGGAACATTCTGACTTGTTAGGGGTAAGGTTAGAATTAGGGATGGGTTAAGGTTAGGGTAAGGGTTTGGGTGAGGCATACGTTGCTTATTGTTAAGATTAGGGAAAGGCTGGTGAGACACCGAAAGAATGGAAGGAAGTCAATGCCATGTCCTCACAAAGGCATAAGTACAAGAGTGTGTGTGTGTGTGCGTGTGTGTGTGTGTGTTTGTTTATGGATGCTCATACAGTGTGCCCTCTGTCAGCTATAAAATAGAAAAATGGAGTCGGTAGATGGCGAAATGACAAAGGGGGGTCAGCAATGAGTGGAAATCCGTAATATAGACAAAGCAGACAACAGTGGTTAAGAGGTGAGATGTAAAGTCATGCCGTGGGGATCAGTCTTCACAGGTGATTCTTTAGTGTTGAGGTCCTTGTTGACCACATCAAGGTTCTGTTAAGTCGTTTGAGCTTTCCTTGCAGGTGTTAGATGGGCTACGAAGAGCGAATCACTCAGTATTCCATCCGCACAAAACTACGCTTTGATTGCATGCTATGATATATATGAATCTGTTTCTTGAATACCAGAGTAACAGGCAGCTTTGGTTGAACAGGTCTGGTTGAAAAGTCTCATCTCCTTGATACGCTCTTCCACTGAGCTGCCGTACCCACATTCAGACACCTGATAATCCATCTGAAGAATAAATGGAGGACTAAGCTCTCTTTCCTGGCCTGCTGAGCTCTTGCCTGCGTGGGAATTATCCCCGGACGAGTCTTGCGGTGAAGGGGATTCGATTTCAGGGAGCTGATGGCCTCTCCGTAGGGCTTCCAGCCGGAGCCGGTATATGCTTTTGATGTAGCACACGTATGGATGTGTCGTGCAGTCGGCCTTTAGTGGGCCGGCAGATGCGATGCGTGTCCCCTGTCCTAATCTCCCTCTCAAATTGGAGGACCTCGAGGGTTGGGCGTAATCCCCCCTCTCAGCTGTAGAGTGTCCCAAAGCCCCATGGGGTTGAGCGGCGAGAGACCTTACCCGAAGCCGACCACTCGCGCTCAAGTGCTCGGGAAACCGGGGATAATCTCTCCTCCCCGGGCCTGCGATTCAAGACGTCCCTCCATCCGACTGAGACATAGACAGATAGAGGGGGATTACAGTTTTCAGACGGGGAAATTTGATAGGTTGTGGATGCCATTTGTCAAAAGTGGGCAAACTTTTTTTTCTTTTCTCGCCCTTTTTAAAACTTTTACAACTTCATCAGTTTTTGCCAAATCGATATTGTTCAGAGTCGTAGCAGTCTGTGGCGACATACGCCCGGTGAAAGCGTTCAAAACTAATTAGCGCGGTTCAAAACGCTTTACAAATCCGAACAGTTTTGGCTCCGTGTCAGCTGCCCGTTTGGAAATGTTTTGATTATTTTTCTATCCTCTGAAGATCAAAGCTTGTTTGTGTAAGTCCCTCGGAGGGGCACATCTTTGTTTCTGGGTTCAAAGCGCGGAGGAATTTGAGCCGGGGTGGGGGGGTGGGGGGGTGCTGTCCAGAGGTTTACTGGGATTTCTGCCGGCTCAAAACCAACAGATAAAACCCACTGCAGCTGGCTGCAGAGACGCACTGTGACCCCGGCCCGATCGCCAGATCTGCCGCTCCTGCTGTGTAGATATAAAGGCTCTTTGGGCGATAATGAGGAATCCAGGTGCGAGGGGGGAGAGAGAGAGAGAGAGAGAGAGAGAGAGATGGATAGAGTCAGTGAAAGGAAAAGGAGTGTCGTCCTTTCTTATCTTTACCTACTATCTTTCAAGGTGAACCGCTTAGCTGCACCCAAGTGGACTGGGGTTTGGGGACAAGTGGCATTGCTGCTGAAAGTTTATTGCAGATGTAGCGCATTGTCGACCCTGATGCATGACCTTCAAGTGGAGTTGAAGTCGGGTTAGCAGAAGCTGGGGGTTATCGGGGCATAGACACCCGGGTCTCCTGAGAAGGGGGAGAAGTTTTGGGTTCAAAATCACAACAAACTGCAGCTTTCTTGTTAGTCAGGGCTCTGAGGCTGTGCTCCATGAGCCGATAGACACAAAATGGAGTCCCCTCGTTCTTGTGCGATTGCGGTTTCGGCTCGCTAATCCAATTATCCACAAGCTAATGTAAGGAGAATCAGTTTCTCGTTGGTACGGCGTAGGACATTACGATGAACGAGGGAACCCCGCTGTCCCAATTTTAGTAGCCGTAAAAATAGAACTCGCATGAGAGGAAAGATCCTCATTGTCACCGTGTAATTCTCACGCTAAAGCCATTGCTATTTTAATTGTCCTAGTCGTGTGCGGAGATTGTGGGGGGATTTTAGTCTATTCGCCACAATAACATGGGTGAAGTGTAAGTTTTCATTTGTTCAGCCCAATGTAAGCGCAGGTGTGATATCACAGGACGACCTTAGATGCCCTTGCTCGCATGCGGATAAACGCTTCCCCTGCACATGGTCAAAGAGTCAATCTTCAGAGTGCACTGTTACATCACTTCATTTCTTTGCTCTTGAGCTAAGTGCTGATAGCGAGCTCGTCTGGCTAATGTGTTCTCAATGCACTGATACTCTCACTCTGACCTGCGCTGGCCGTCGCAATCTGACTCGAGACTGAAAGACAAACGCAGATGAGATTAGTGTTGAAGGACCAGCTCTGATGAGGCAGGAAAATGGTATTTGAGTCTCGAATGAGCTCTAGCAGTGCAAATCCCCTGTACAGTTGAGGATGATGGTTTAGCTACCAAATTTTAGACAAGAATTTCTGTGACGCTCCAACGAAGAAGAGATGCTCTGTGTAATTTTTCACTGTAAGGTTTCGTGACAAATTGTATCAGTTTTGCAGATCTGATCTCGCCGAAGAGGGGCGGAACGACTAAGAATATCTCATAACGATTTTCCTGTCAAATGAGGACTGCGAGCTGGCGAAGCATTGATTGTCCTGGTGTCCATTTCCGTCTGGACAAAAGAAGTGCAGAACTCGTGTTATCGGTATTTTTCTTCTGCGTTTTTGACCTGATGTGTACTTCACATCCTGTGTATGTGTTGGAGGTCATTTGACAAGACGGTCGGAGCCAAAAGAAGAGGAAAAGGGGTAATTGGTCCCTGATGCAGTGAGTTAATAAACAGTAATTAGATCATCGTGTCCTTTGAAGGTTTTGTGGTGGAACTTTAATGCAGACTGGATTCCAGCAGTCCACTCACTCACTTCTGAAAGAAGATTTGGGTTTAATTTGTGCAGCATGTCTCCTTTATCTAATAATCATTTCCATGCTAAAAGGCTATGGCCTCAATCACTTCAGAAAACTAAAGGTGAAAATTTTTAAAGGAATTTCCGTGACTACTGTACTGAATACTCAAAGCTCCTTATATACCGTTTTTCTGTTTGGCTTTTTGGCTGGCTTTACTCCTGCTGTTTGAGCATTTTTTGTGGGAATTAAAGAAGAAAAAAAAAACTAGATGGACAGAACAGAAATACTGTACAGTTTTGGAGTGGAGACCTCTGAAATCCCAGCTATGTCTCGGACTGCATAGTCGTTTTCAACTTCATTTTTGGATTTTGATGCATTATTTAGTCTGTTTAAAAAATATATAAGAGCTTGGTGCTTGAAAAGAGTTGTGGATAAAAGAGAAGTTGGGGGGGGGTTCATCTAGATAGAACAACTGTATCTGTGACTATTAATTGTTTTTTATCTGTGTGTGCAAGTGCACGTACTTGTGTGCTCGCGCGCGTGTGTGTGTGTGTGTATGTGCGGGTGTGTGTATATATGAACGAGAGAGGGAGAGAGAGCCAGTCTTTGCAGGGTGAGTGTTATGCTGTGACTGGATGCCTCTCACTTGTGTTTGGCTGTAGATAATGCAGCATTAATGACACAATTGCTCACCCTGACACAGGTCTGTAATGGACTCTCACCGGGAGAAGTGACTCGGCATGTTTGCTGTTTCCTCAGCTTTGTCTCTGTAGAGCCTCTCTTTGATGAGGGTGTGGTCATCTGTAACTGAAGAACCCTCCGGAACCGAGTGCGGCACAGTCATTCTTTATGGCAGATGGTACATGGGTGGAGAGAGGGTGTTGTTATGCAGAGAAAGAAAGGATTACGGAGGGGGGGAGGGAGATAAGTATTCCACAGAGAGATGAGTCTGGTTTGTACCTGGGTAAGGAGTTTGAGAGGGTCGACACCAGTGACTGCATTGAGTAAAGTTGGTTGGATGTTGGTGTTTCAGTGGTGTAACACAAAACACTACCCCCCGCCCGCCCCCGACTACACCCACCCAAAAACTGATCAGTTTCCGCTGTGTCCTAAGCTCCATTTAACAGATTAGCTCACTCCTGAGGGACTGTAGGGTGAGGGAGGTCCCTGTGCATCTTCGCTCCATCTGAAGAGCCTCTGGCCTCCTCCTGCTGTGACTGACACACACACACACACACGCACACACGCACACACACACACACACTCGCACTCACACATAGTCACCCGTGCACACACACTCTCTTACGCAGACGCTCTCTCTCACTCGCAGACAAACACTTACTCGCGCACACACACAGACTCACACATGCTGACATGTATATGCAGTCGCCCATGAGCACACGCACGCACACACTCACACTCAACTCATACACGTATACAGTTGGCCATGTGCGCGCACACGTGTGTGTGTGTGTGTGTGTGTGTGTGTGAGCGCGCTCACACTCTTACACGCTAGCACACTCGCAAGCAGAGAAGAACACACCATTGGCATCCATGCACACTCTGAGACACGCACCCTCACTCGCGCATGCGGACACACGTACGCTCGTACAAGCAAACGCAAACACTCACGCATGAGTGCATACACGCGCGCACACACACACGACGAAATGGAGGCTGCAACTTGGACTAAGAATTTTAAAAGTTTATGTTGCGACATCTGTTTTTGAAATACTTCATCTCCCTGTGAGGTGTCTCCAGTTAAGCCTTCATTTTTGGCCTCTCACACTGTTTCTTGAGCTTGGCTTGGCTTGGCCGATGTGCTATATTTTTTACCTCTTCTCATGGGCCGTATACTTCTTTACTCTTTTTGAAATCTGTCTTTTTAAAGTTACAGCCAGTGAGGGAGTCCAGCGGAGTAATGTAGCTCACACCAGCAAAGTGCTCAGATAATAATGCTGTCTGTTGGCGCCGACCCAGCATCCTTTGCAGCATTAATGCCCAGGACTGTACCATCACTCCACTGGCACTCTTGTCCACTGGGCACAGCGACCTGCGGGACGCCATCCCCAGCAGAATGGGCCTATGGCCTTATCAGAGCAGCAATCAACTGCTAGTCATTATAATAAGTTATTGATTGCAGTGCTGAGGAATGTCAGGGTGTAGAGAAGAATAAGGTAATCATCGTTTGACGGGATGTAGGAATTTAATCATATCGGCGCTGCTCACGTGTCTATGCTAATGTGTTTCGACCGGGATTTTTTTGATGGGCTTACAGGCAAACGTGAAGCCATGACCTGCCGATTTCTAAGACTTCCTGTCAATTTTTTGACCTACTAACACAGCAGTGTGAACAAGCGATTTTCTTTTTTTCACTCTTTCTCATTGGTCGATTCAGGTGCTGGCCATCAGCGCTGAGCCTTGGGGATAATTTTAGCGGGCGGCCTCCTCCGCTGGGCCCCCATCTGTTACACTGGTCAGGATGTTTAGGTCTGTTTGGCCATTAACAGCTGCTTGCCTCGTCAGTCATGCTCCGTTGTCTGGCTTGGTGTTATGCCTGTGGTTCCCGGGGATGGTGGTCCGGCCTCACACCCGCTGCGGACTGCCGTTACCTGGGAGCTGTCATCGGCCCTGCATGCTGTGTGTCATATTGCTTTCAGCACGAGGACCCCGGGGAGAATCTGCCTCTCTACACTCCTCAAACACACGCTCTACACTCTCGCTACATATGCTGCACACACACTATGCACACACTATGCACATACTTCACTCGTCCAGTGCATGCTTTACTTAGATACGTTACAGTCGGATTGTTAAACCAGGCATTTTATGAAATGACTAAAAATTCTAGTCATCCCACTGTAACTCATATGTGTGCAAATACATACTTATATACGTGCATACTCTGCATAATACACATCTCACATACACATGCGCACCTGTAAGATGAGGGGAACGTGTTTCTTGCAGTTACTCATGACTCATCACACCTCGCCCACAACCTTTTCTGACTGACAGACTAGCTGCAGTCCCTCGTGTGCCGAAGCACATGTTGAATCATGGTGTGGAACCCATGCAGTCAGGACTGTGTGGCTGTGTTAGAGGATTACTGGTGCGCTTGACTAACCCGGAGCTGCTCAACTCCCCGATCTGCCTGGCTGGGCCAGTGGTGGACTGTCGATGATCGATGGACAGAAATGAGGCGTAATGATGATGAGAAATTTTGAGAAGAAACTGAGAAAGAAACGCTGGGGTGAACTTGATTTAACTGCCCCCCCCCCGACCTCCCATAACCCCCGACGTACCTCATGGATGTTCTGTCCTGATGGGGGCAGATACTGCATCTGGTTTGCGGGGAATGTGGCTTTATCTTCGGCTAACTCCGTTCCTCCACACGCCATCGCCCCGGGCCGACCCGACCGGGCTCTGTCAGGGCTACTGCTAAAAATAATTAAAGGCGCTTTGCATGTTTGAGTGCAGAGGCCTGCGCTGAATTACTGGCCTTCATCAGCGGCATCTAGATGAAAAGAGCAGACAGACAGAGGCTTGGGAAAGCAGGGGCTGAGAGATAAAGGGCTGGGAGAGGGAGGAAACGAGAGAGATACTGTGGGGGAGAGGGACGGGGCCGTGTGGCTGAACATTCCCTGCGCTGGAGATAAGGGGACAGGTGGTAATCTGCTCCCCTTAAAATGCAGGCAGCTGGCATATCTTGCGGTGTGCTATGTGCTCTATTGTGCGTTTGCGTGCGTGAATGTGTGCTCTTGCATGTACCGCTGTGTGTGTGCGTGTGTGGGTGTGTGTGCTTCTGTAAGTCCTGCTTTTCCCGGGCCTCCAGTGTAGAGGCACCGTGTGGTGTAGAGTGTATGGTGTACACTGTACTGTTCAGTTAAACTGCCATACCATCCAGACCAGCCTTTTCTGTTCTCAGATTGGCCCTTGCTCTCCCCCGGGACCCCACTTTTCCCACAGGAGTCATGTGAGAAATCGATTTGCGGGCCCCTCTCAGGTCTGATGAAAATCAGAGTGCTGTAGCGTGTTTGATCCTTTGAGCATACTCCGCTGACAGTCCAATTTGCTTTTTCTCTCCGCAGCGGTGTGTGGGATTCTGTTACCAGAGAAGTATAAAAGCACTTCCTCAAGTGCCTCGCCGAACATTTATCAAAGCTTGCATTTTACTTAAAGCTTATATTTTTTACGAAATCGTGCACAGTTTCTGCTCTAGCTGTGCTAGATTTGTATTTGTCAAACGGTGACAGTAAATCTGGAGGCTAGAATTACAGTACACTGCGAAACGCAGTCTAAACTTTGGCTCTCCGTAAGCTCTGTATTTATACTAGCTATAAACATTTTTACTCGATGCTTATTCCCGAAGAAGCCATTTGGCCGAATTTTGCGTCAGGATTGGACGAAATCGACTGCCACGGTGGAAAACGCCATTCCAGCGGAAACCAGTAACTGCTCTGAGACCTCTTGGATCATTACTCAAGATTCATTTGCGTTTGTCTTCGTTCCCGGTTCGCTGCGGTCGCTGGGCCGCGCGTGCTTGAGACACACGAGTGCGTGTTCGCATCTCCGCGAAATATGCGCTTCTCGCGGTCCCAGTGGCCCAGTCTTTTGTTTTCGCTAACTCAAAACAAACAAGGCAGTTGGCACAGACGCTGTTTTTGGAGGTAAGATTATATAGCGGTTCTGCTGTCCACCCGTAGACTGGCTTTTGGGTTTTGGTTTTGGTTTTTTCGTTATAATCGTCTGTATTGTTTGTTTAGTACCGCTGTACCCACATCTCCACAGGCATCCTGAGAGCCGTCTCTCGGACGAGGGCTGGAATCTATCAGCTTTGATGTTTGGGGGGGGCACAGCGAGTGAATTTCATTCTCCTTTAAAATGACGGCGCCCAAACACAAACTGCACCAGACGCGATGCGGCCACTTGTCATGCATACTGATATCGGTATCAAAGAGAGAACAAAAGAATAGAACCTGGAATCCAAACTTTCAAAAACATTAGATTTATCCGTGCTACACTCGTGGCAGAAATTATATTCGCCCATTTTAGTTGAAAATGCTCTTTCGCTGGCGAGTAAGTCCATTTCGACGCATAAATTGCTGTAATTGGGTTGGTTTGATGAAACCATTAAGCACATGGATATGGAGAAGAGGATGGTCTGCATGTTCAGTCGAGCGCTAACCCTCTGTTCTAGGAGACCCTCGATGGCTCTCAGTTCCTCTCGCTGGGAGTCATTACACTGGGCACCAGTCCATTGGCGATGCTATTAATACCAGTGATGATTTCAGACGCGGAGGAGCCATCGCACATGGTCTCCGTCCGTCCCCTGCATTCTCCCTCATTTCATCAGCAGCTCGTTAAGGGTAAAAGGACCCTTAATTAACTAATGTGTGCCGTCTTCTGTGTAAATGGCTCATCCTTGATTAGCGAGGAGTAGCATGTGCGCCCCATCTCTCTTCCTCTTTACTCAAACCCCCCCCACATCCTCCACTGCACCCCATTTGAATTCTCCGGGATGAAGGGGGGCTTTGAACAATAACGGCTGATGAACACAAGCCTTTGTATCCTTCCTGTCCTCTTATTGTAATGGGGAAAATATGACAGGAGTGTCTGTAAGGATTCCATTTTGATATATTTCCCTCTCTACCATCCCCCGTCACGGAGCGAGACAGGGGATATTGGATTGGGGTCCGTCTGCCCATGCTTCCATCCGGGCCACAATCAGGACAAGATTTCTCTGAAACTATTGTACCTAGATGCATTTAATTTTGTATGCTTTATATGCTTAATATGCTACTCATGATCTATGTTGACTATGAAAATGGATGTCAGATCATTTTTTTTTTTACGGAGTTGTGGCCCTTAATCATGGCGGGAGATAGTGATGACGCTGTGGTCTTTTTTGTTTGGTTCTGCTAATGAATTCCATTCATTTATTTTTGCCTTAAAGGAGCTAATTTTTGGCATTTTTAAAGTGCATCTGATGTGCATCAGGTGAGGAAGTGTGGTTGAAGAAGGAACTGGGGGCAGATGGGTGCCTGTTCGGCACCACAAGCCCTAAAGAGGCAGATGGATGACACTATTTCTGGACTGGACTTCAGGCTAAAAGCAGCAGAATGTGGCACTTCGGGGAAATGAAGATCGAAAGAACACACATCCAAGCTCTCCCTCTCTCCCTGCTCTCTCTGTTCTCTGGAATAAGACTAAAGCTGTTATGCTGGCCAGCTGCTCTCATCTCTGTGCGCTCCCCAGGCTAGTTATTACATACTCGCGCTGTAGCGCACTGCCTAAGTGCACTTTTCCTTTCCAAGAGGATCAGAACTTTTTTCTTTTTTGTCATTTTCCAGCTTTCTGAGTCCTGACTGAATTTCGGCAGGGCCTGCTTTGCTAAATAGCAGCTATCCCAGATTGCAGCAGTCATTCTCTTGCTGTTCTGAAGGTCCCTTAACCTGTCGGGTTGCGATTAGGGGGAGAGACCAAATTAATCTGTGCTTACCCTACCCTCAACTTGCTCCCCCCCCTTTAAATATACGCACTTGGTATGGTCCGCACGGAGAGTGAATGACTGGCAATGGCAGCCCTCCGTACCACATCCTCCCTCTTGGCGGCACCTTATTATTATTACTGTGAAAATTTAATATCATCTCTGGCTCATTCCTCTATTGGATTAGCTTGTGTTCTTTTCCTGTAGATTAAGTCATTTTTTTTGGATGCGCATACTGTCTTTGCCTGGGGTTTTCATGTCTGTAATCCATTTTCAACTTGCGAGTGGATAATCAATTCAGTTTCATTTCACGTGACATCCACGGTCGCACTGTAGTACTAGTTCGTCTTGCGCCGCTGTTCATGCGACACACAGGGCCGCCTCAATCTTGTCCACGCACATCATCTGCAACTGTATATCTTGTAGTTTCTTTGTTGGAAAAAGATTCCCACAAATTGCTATTTTTGACTAAATGTCGTCTTTCTCCTCTCCTCTCTCTCTATCGCGCCGTACGAGTCGCCCATTAGAGTCTCCTGTGTGGAAGATTGCAGGAATGGGGAGTGAAAGCGCAGAATCAATAGAGGTGTGGAAAAAAGACATAATGAGGGGTACAGGTGGAGAGAGAGCGCCGGAGAGGGACTGATTCCGCCAGCCGTTATCAGCCCCACAACAACTGGAGCCTCTTACTGGATACTATACATTCCTTGGCTGAGTGGAAGTCGTATTACAAAAGGGCCACTGTCTGTTGGAAATATGACTATTAGGCAGCCATTTTCTACTGTGTTTTCTTTTCTGATTACAGCTAAAAGCGCACAGTGTGTAGCTTCCCAGTGTCCTTCACTCAGCGCTGCTTTTCCCTCCGTCTCTCTTCGCCTGTTAGCTGAGCCACTTTACGCCAGCTTTTACATCACGGAAGAGATTTTTTTTCCCTACCTTTGAGACTAATGTCATTACAAATGCTTGTTGTAGAAAGTGTTTTTTTCACTGCTGGCTGTTTGGTCGTAAAGTCGTAACCGTTTCTGACAAATGTGCTGGATGGATCAAGCCAGGCTCAAACCTGATTTTTTTTTTTTTTGTGGATAACGAGTTTTGTTTTGGACGAGACTTAATGTCCATCTGAAGCTGTATCTGATTGTGCTAACGCTGTAGCGGGGCAGGCAAAAGGGGCGTGGCGGATATCTTTAATCATTTTAATCCCATCTGTGGTACCGTGTGGCTCTCAGCAGAGAATTTCTCCTTCGCTTGTGTGTACGCCCCCCCCCCCCAAGGTAAAGTGCCTCCCAGCTTAGATTTATTTATTTAGGGTCTTCCGGCGGAATAGGATGTTGTAACGGTCTGCGTCTGCCGGCCAAACAGACCGGAGGCCGGAGATTTTGTTTCGCCTGCGTCGCTCGCATGTGTGAATTGGGACGGATGAGGAGGTTTGGCAACCAGATGATCCACGGTGGTCTCGAAGCCCGCAGCCGAGCTTGTGCTTGGACCCCCCCTCGTGTTATGCAGAGTCCTGGGACGGTCTGGGGACCGGAGGGGAGGGGAGGAGGGGTCTCATTCCAATGCACCCTGGAGCCGTTACCCCCCCTTGCTCTCCGTCGCAAACAACTCCAGACTAGGGGGCCATAAAGCAGCGTCGTTGGAGCAAATGACCTGGCATCCAGTCCAGCTGCCGTCTCTATTGTCCTCATCTCTGGCCCCCAGAGCCCCGTTTGAGCCCAGGTTTGTTTTACAGACTGATTTACCAGCGAGACGGGAGATAAGGCCCCGCGTCCCTCTGTATGGTAATCCCTGCAGCCGCGGCTGTATTACTGTCCGTTTGCTGTCGGCTGCTGGAGCGACACAGTGATGCCATTAGCTTTGCCACAACAAATGACCCCTTTAACCTTAATTTAGCCTCAGCGGTACACTGGCCCTCTTCTCTGGGCTCACTACTTTCAACAGGGCGGCAAATTTCAGTCTCTCGAGGGGCCGTTCCTGTAAAAAAAAAAAAAAAAAGAGCACCGAAGTAAATTTTTGAAAAGTATAAATTTAATTATCTCGTGCTGTTGAAAACCTATCATGTGGCAATTTCTTGAAAAGAGCTCCACTGCGGAAGCTCTTTTAAACAAGCCGCCACTTGGTAGGTTTTCAACCTTTTTGATTTTGATATCTTACATCGCTGTGCGACAATAGCTGCATTTAGTGCTCTAAGGGTTAATGGAATATTCTCTCAGGTAGCTCTCATCATTGTTTGCTGTGACGCCCGTACCTAGATATTCTCCCTCCATCCTGTTTGAAGGTGAGTACTGAAGCCAAACATGGAGCATTGAGAATTTCGTTGGCCTTCCGAAGTCCTCACTGCCGTACATCGGCGGGTTGGGACGGTCGTAGGCGAAAACCCAGATCGAGACCGCTCAGGGATTCTTTCTGCAAGCTTGCGACGTTGGGGCCAGCTGGCGTTTCGCACAATCGCCCAAATCTGGTCTTTCACTCCTCTGTGTGAGTCCGGGGCGACCCCAGCCCCCTGCCCGGGGAGGACCTCTCTCCACCAGGACGTGAGAAAGCGGCAGCTTCGCTGTGGCCGACCTCCAGGAAGAGAAATACTTTGTCAAGCACTTTCCAGCTGACAGTGCGGCCTTTAACTGGCTCGAAGCCCTCTTTTAGGTGTCTCTGGCCTTGAGTGAAATGTTAGAAAACTTCTCGGAATCAGGTCCAGCAGATTTAGTGTGATTTGCAGAGAATGTCCAGACCTGTTCCATCGAGAGTCTCAAGTATACGGTCACAAATGCAGCTAGCAATAGCACAGGAGAGTGGCAGTTTCCCAACGTACAGAGCGCTACCACGGGAGGTCATCCAGCTGCGGGGAGGCAAGATGTAAACACAGAAGAAGGTTTAAGATGATTTTCCACTTGAAATTCTTTCGCCATTCATCGAGCTGTCAGCTTTCCTCCTTAATGTTTCCCGGAAGCGACTTATTTTTTCTTCCAGATAGAGGCTTAGAATCCCCAGCTCGTTCATCTAAGTTAATGTTAGTCTAATGAGCTGTGTCCATTATTAGAGTCATTGGTGTGAATAATCAAAATCGCTGACAGTCTGCTATGAAATTATCTACGTGCTTTAATCGGTGTCATTACATTTTTCATGATTGTTGAATTACTGCGATATCGTTCCGTGGAGGTCCCTGTTGTTTACGCCCTGTTGAGTGCAGTGCTTTATGGATTCAAATCAGGTGGCTGTTTGCTAATTTACACTTCAAGAGAAGTTGAGAGCGCACTTCAGATTTATTTAAGATGGCCCCAGATTTAATTGGGAATGTGAGTCACAAATACTGGTTCTTTTCTCTCGCCTCAGTTACGGACAGCCCCAGCCACAAGACCTCAGTGATAATGGGTCTTCTGTTCCTCATCCAAAAATCTGTCACCACCACGCTGGGTGAATCAGTTTCTGTAAGTTGCGGGTTATGAAACTTTACTGTGAGCGCACTTCGCTTTGAAATTGCCTCTCACTGCAGTGAGGGACGGGCCTTGATCAATTTCAAGTTATGCCATTAAAAGCAGGCTGTCATCGAGGTAATCGAGTCACCTGCATGATCAAGCACAGCCGCAAACACTTACCGCATTATAGCGTCCCACCGTTCCCCCCTCCGAATTAATACATTCTGTCCAGACACTTCAATTACCGAGGAATTTGGGGGTCGCCCGATCAAGCACGCCATCGCTTGCATAAAAAGTGGAAAAATGCGCAGATTATGTCGAACCCATCCAGCGTCATCTCTCGACAACTTGACAGTTATGTATGCGCATAATGTTAGCTTTAGAAAATGGCGTGTGGGATTTCAATGGACACTAATGGCGCTTAAAGTAATGAAATTACGGCACTTCTCGTGATGGACTCAAAAAACGAAAACCTGGCTCACAATCACTGAAGTGCCCTTGTGTGGTGACCACGCCCATACCATCAGAGCCTTCCTCGTACCGAGACATTGTGCCGTTTCTGGAATTACTGGAATTTTCCCTTGAGAACAAAAAGAGAGCTTTCTGCAGAAACAGCCTTTTATTCCTTCATCACCTGTCCTTGGTCTTTAATGTCACGGCAGTGTTGTTTGCAGTTTGGTTGTGAAACCCAGGTATTTTATTCTACTTAGAACTCTTTGGCTGCTTTATGTATAAATGCATGTAATTAACCTTTTTTTTCGTTTTAAAGATTGTGGTATCGTGCCCTTATTTTTTTTAGTACAGAAGTGATTTTCTTGTATTAAAAAAAGAAACTATCGCTCAGTCAGCAGCACAGTGAGGTGACCTCGGCCCCGCCCACGCACCCTTTAACCTCTCTCGTCTTTGTTTATAAAGTTTATACATTTTGACAACCAGCACCGTGGAAAAAAATAAGAGAAGCACTTTTTCTTTTTGAGCTTCGGTCTCTCTCGTCTGCAGGCCGAGGGATGTTAAGGGCTTCAAAATAATCACTCGCTGATTCGCATGGGGCTCCTTAATTGAGGCTTTGCTGACCTTCGACCTCGCAGCACGGCCTGCTTTCTCTCCCCGCGGTTGATTGAAATTGGGAAGTGCCTGATGCCTGCCATCGCTCCTATTTATTTATTTTTTTGCCTGCCTCTTACAGCGCGTGTCTGTGGCTGGATTAACATCCTGAAGGTGCATTGTACTGTGAGAGGCCGCGGTTCGTGTGTGTGTGTGTGTGTGTGTGTGTGTGGTGGGGGGGTGGTCTGGAATGTGCAAAACAGGGCCGTGCTAATGCTATCTGAATGACACTGCCATACAAGCTGTCCACTTTGATTTCCCCATTTTGTGTGCGGGTTCTTGCTCAAGCGTCGCAGCTCAATTGGATTCAGGCTCTTACCACAAAAACGCGTCGGGAAAAATTGGATTTTTTTTCTTTCTTTTTTTGTCGAAAGCTGCCACGTCGGCTTATTTGGCCCAGCACCTAAAGGGATTCGCACATTTTATCTATGAATGCAGCTCATGCTGTGGAATACCAGACATGAAAGTGAAATCTTCTCCTTAAATATGTCTCTCTCCAAACTCCAGCAGTACCCTCCCCCCCACCGTGGACAGTGCTGTATTTACGTTTAGTAGTTCTGTTAGAAACCCAAGGAGCTGTCAGTACACAAAGGGACTGCATAAAGGCTGAGCAGTGTCAGATTCGCACACATTTTCTCTAGTGTGAGAAGTCCTGTGAATGAGGTTGTCCGAAGGCTTTTGGCCAATAGCGCCTGTGTTTGTTGGCTGCTAGTTCTGCAGCCCATATTAATCTTCCAGGACTGGCTTGCTTTAATTTGGTAGACCTGACCAGATTGGGGTACATATTTATTTCCACTACATGAGGAATGCAGCTGCAGACCAAACACTCAATCAGCGCTTAAGAACATTTGGTGAATCAGGAAGGAGAGAACAGGATGGGGGTGAAAAAAAAGTAGTTAACAGAAACGCTACCAGCAGAATTCCCAGAATGCTACAGCAGAATGCAAAGTGAAATGATTATTTAAAGGTTCCAGTTCACACACATTGTCCTTGGTCCCTCCTGAGGAACCTCGCTTCCCACAACCAGAAGCTCAGTTAGAACTGCTGAAGTGCAAAATAGGGGTCCTATAATGGTTTGGGGAGGCATTGTTCTCCATTATGTTCCACAGAGACTGTGCCCTTTGGCACCTTCGCGGTGAAACACTGAGAGGTGATTTATGTGGTGGGGGTAGTTGAAGGGTGCGCGGCGCGGATAGAAAAGGAAGAGCCTGTAGATGGAGATGGTGTTTTTCCCCTCTTCCGTTCGCCGCGCTTTTGTGTCTCTCCGCGCGGACTGCGCGGAAAGAGATGAATAGCATTAATTAAGCCGGCACAAAAACTCATTAGAACTGCCTGCCCGACATATATATTTATTTCTACTATTTATTTATTTTTTTCACCCCCCCTAACCATCCTCCCCCTTTCGTTCCTCGTGTTGTTTTATGTCCGTCCTGAAGGATCGTTTTATTTGGTTTTTTTGTATCGTTTCGTCCCGGCCCTCTTTCTCTGCCAGGATTGCTAATTGAAAGGCTTGGCGCGCAGGTAATTGCTAGCTGGGAGAGGCGTCCGCGCGCTCTCCAACACAAAGGAAGGGAAGCATCTCTCCTCTCCTAAATCTGTCTCTTTGAACCCCCTCCCTCCTGGCGCGCCTCCGGACCCCCTCCATCCCCCTGTTTTCTGCGGATAGATGTGTCCCTCAGGCGCTGAGAGACTTCGCCATCATGCAGAACCACAGGTCAGTCGTAAACCCCCCCCATCGCCACCAGTATACAGTATTAGACTCCCCAATGAGTGCTGTGATGGAAGCAGGCATGTGCTTTCTTTATGTTTTTTGGCGGTGGGGGGTTGGGGTAATAATTCTCCATTCTGCCCAGAAGGTCCCCCACATAACCCCCTCAGATT